>JAJOOR010035211.1:0-14039 GCA_036250505.1 Solanum acaule | reverse complement strand
ACCTTCTTCTTAACCCTTTAAGAACTAAAGGAAGTGTTTCCTAATATAAGGACAACAATTTCCTTTCTTCTACCAATATGGTAAAAATGACCTTTCATTTGCACTTTTGCAATGACTTTTCATTTTCCCTCCAAAATTGGTTCCCCCACTTTCATTGGTTCTTCCACTTTTCATTTTCTCTTTTTATTTCCCATTCACACCTTTTTGCTAAACCCAACATACCTCCCATTACACGTTCCACATCTGCAGTAGTGGTATCAACACATGTTAACCAAGCCTTGCCATTAGGTGAAATATCTTGTAAGTTTCTGCGGGCATCTTCCAATCTTCGCTGCACCTCACTTCTGATATTCTTCAGCTTCTCAGATTCATTTTTCATAGATGTGATGGTTCTCTCGTAGTAGTAGAAATACCCAATCCCTCCTGCAACTGGCTGGATCATGCAAGTTGTGACTTTCCCCATCAAAATAGATAAGAATTTCATATCTGACTATTTAATTCTTCACTGGCTAGTGTAATAAAGAAAAGCAACCGAAGTTGTTTCTTCTGTTTTTCTTTGATTTCAATGGAAAACAAAATGTAAAACAGAGGAAAAAGGGAAGAGCTAATAATTCCATGGCTCTTAGTGATAAGAATTCCATGGCTCTTATTCTTAGGCCCAGTTAATTAATATCATACACATACTTTTTGTCCCTTCTCTTTTAGCACATGGTAAATAATACTCCCTCTGTCCCAATTTATGTGACACATTTCGCTTTTCGAGAGTCAAACAGTTTAAGTTTGACCGACGATTTGCTCATGAAATTTTCAATTTTTTAAAAATGAAATTTATATATTTGTAAACTACATAGAAAGTACTATAAGTCTCAATAATTAATAATTCAAAATATTTAAAAGATATAAGAAAAAATTACGGTCAAAGCTAAACTTGTTTGAATCTCGAAATCCGAAATGTGTCACATAAATTGGGACAGAGGGAGTACTTGTTTTGCCAATAATTCAAAAAGTGAGCAAAACACTATGAAACAATGGCCAATAATTCAGCAAGTATATGTAGGACAGGATGAATGAGCAGAAGCCAATTCCCCAATAGTAATAGTGCCTTTGTTTTTCTTCTTTTTTTTCATACCTAAAGACACCTCCTAGAGAAGGCCTGTCACCTCTTAATTGCTTTGAAACTGATGAATGTTAACTAAAAACTACCTAAAATTAGCCGAGTTGTGTGCAAGAAAGCACCACAATTATAAAAATATATAAATGACAACTCAATTGTATAATATGAAAGAAAACTTTAATAATTGTTCTCTGAAAAGTATTTCAACATATATTTGAATACGACATATTTTTGTTTTATTGGTGATGTATACATTTCTATTCTTAAAAAGTAGGAACAAATAAATTTATTGAAAAAACTGTTATAAAAATATCTCTTTAGCACTTAAGTAGAGCAAATAGTCAAATACTTCATGTCACAAATATTTCTTGAAACTTCAAGCCAAGTTGAGTAAGTTATCAATTAATCTTCTTTAAATTTAAACAAGCACAAAATTATGAAGTATTTAGCTCTCTAACAAATTGAATACGTAAAACGATAATTGCCAGATATTCATAATATACGAAGAAATGTAATGCCTTAAAACTTGGTACACATTTGTACATAAAATGTTTAATTTTTTTTCGTTAAATCCTCAAAGACTAAAAAATTTGGGTGATAAAATATGAGAGAAGATTATAATATGGCAAACTGGACAGGATGAAAGGAAAGAAACCCAAGTCACAGAGAGAAGCAATGTAACGAAGGAGTTCGAGCAGCATTCACATGGTCAAAGCTTTGGCTGTGCTCGACAAAGAGCCATCACTTACACTGCCTACCAAGGTCAAGGTTTCGCAAAAATATTGAAAGAACATTTTGCTTCTTATTGAATTTGAAGTTTATTTTTTCCTTAAAGAAAAATTAATGTACTACCATAAATGCTTTAAATTTTACTGAAAGACATTCTTCCATATTTGGGTTATTTCTTCTTGGAGAAAAAATTTGGAGATCTATAAATTGAAGATCCTTATTCTCATAACATAACACAATAATACTTACAATGTAGACGTTTAAAGAGTTTTGTTTATTGAGAGATTTATTCTGTCAACAGTTTAATAGTTTTTCTTTTATATTAGTTTACATATAATATATTATGTTTTTACGATATTTTTTGTCAATCTAATTCATCACTGTCTTGATTTGCAATTGTAAGCTTCCTCATGACACCCTAATTACTTTCGAACCTAACAAGTGGTATCAGAGCACAAGGTTCAATGATCCAATGGAAAGAGGTTGAAGATAGGTTCAATGCGGTTTCAAATCAATTTGCAATAAATTTGATGATAATGAAGATTTTTGTCCAGCTACATGTGTAGAAGAGATTAAAACCATATTTTCAACATTGTTGCTGCATCTTTAAAAATAAAAATAAAATATTATTAAATCATTTTTAACTCATATATTTTAAACTTTATTTTTAACCATGGCAAGCAGCAGGGATGAAGGCTATGTGAAGAACAAAGATTATCATGCAGTGAAAAAGACAGATCAAGTTTTGTCAAGAAAATCCAGCCAAATGGGGAGATTTGTTAGGGTTTTGCCCTGATTTTCTTACCTTATTTGAAGTTTATTTTTTCCTTAAAGAAAAGTTAAAGTATTACCATAAATGCTTCAACTTTTACTAAAAGGAAAATATAACTTTCTTATATTTGTGTTATTCCTTCCTTGGAGAAAAAATTTGGAGATGTATAAATTGAAGATCCTTATTCTCATAACATAACACAATAGTATCCACAATATAGACGTTTAAAGAGTTTTTTTTATGGGAAAATTTATTCTCTTTCTTTTATATTAGTTTTCATATAATAATATTATGTTTTTAGTATATTTTTTGTCAATCTAATTTATCACTGTCTTGATTTGCAATTGTAAGCTTCCGCATGACGCCCTAATTAATTTTGAACCTAACATATGCTTCTATTAAATATGGATGAATGAGCATCTCCGAAAAAGTATTCCTGAAAATCTTCTAAAACAGCATAGAATGCAAGCTATCATTAGAAAATAAGGCTGCATATTAGCTTTTAAACATAATGAAAGAAGAAATTAGAACCACAAGGGGATTCAAAATCTAAAGTTTATAAATTATTACAATGACTTCAAGTTTATATATATATGTAATAATAACAATATTTTCATCCACAATTAACTATTTTCTAGAAATTACTATTATAAATACAAAGTCTCTGGGCAAAAAATTTGGGTTCACGTGAACCCATGGATTATAATGTAGACCTTCCTCTTTTGTTACCTCAATCACGAGCATACGCATCAAGTTATGTTTGAGATTACTTTCACACACTTGAACTATTTCATTGAGAGCTTATTACCTTCCTAGATTCGATCCACCATCATTGGGTTCGGCTTTGTTGGCATCACTAGTTTTTTGTTCCTGGGAGCAAAAGATTGCAAAAGAAGAGAGATTACTAGCTTATTAAGCAAAATATGGCACTAGAGTTAATTAGTTA
Source organism: Solanum acaule (assembly GCA_036250505.1). Lineage (NCBI taxonomy): Eukaryota > Viridiplantae > Streptophyta > Magnoliopsida > Solanales > Solanaceae > Solanum > Solanum acaule. The sequence continues at coordinate 10,478 of JAJOOR010035211.1, read as the reverse complement.
TACAACTAGTGGCACAAGACAAACCTTAGAATTAAACCTCTGATGTATCCATTCATTCAGATCATCTACTTTCGCAAAACAAATTGCATCATAATTCAATTATTCGACACTCTGTGTACTCAGAGAACCGAGGTTAAATCTTCATTTCAGGGAATTCAAAAATATACACAACATTGGAATTGAAATTCAAGAGCACGCTAAGTCAGAAAGAAATTCCTCAACTTTAGCAGGTTGTCGATTAGCAACTGTTCTAACAGGGGAAATGAGGGCTCGTTAGTCATGATTTGGAGTTCACACTCTAATTATGATGCTTCAACAACTATTCAACTTCTAAATTATGTTCGATCACTCATTATTTCAATTAGAAAAATAATAGGACATTAACCAAACTTGAATCCTTAACTAATGAAAGAGTGTTCAAATTCCAAGAAACCAATGGCCTCTAGAGAACAAATACAAGATTAAATGATATGAAAATGATCTTCCAAAAGTGCATTGAGAGCATGAAGATGTCTATATATATCTACAAGATGAAATATTCTATTGGGGCTATGCAATAGTTGTCATATTTCTTATATTAGTGTGTTGTTTGTAAGTAGAAATATGTATTGTTCCTACCTTCTAAGTTTTCATTTTACTTGTGTGTTTTGTTGCAAGAAAGGATAAGTATTCCTCCTTCAGTATCTATAAAGAGTTTATCTTTGGTGTATAACTCTAGTGTTGCTTACTGAATCACTTTGTCCTTGTTAGTGTTTTGTTTTTTATTTAATACTTTGTTGTTATGGTACAGAGTGAAATAGGGAAATATAGCAGGACGACACAATAAGATTGGAAAAATGTTGGTTTTGTTCCTTAACTGTATACCCAGGCCATGGTATTCAATTTGTTCGAAATGACGCAAAGGTAGAACATTAATCTTGTTGGAAGTTTCATTTTATTTAGGAACTATTTATTTCACATTTGTTGGTATTTTATTTAGTTGAATTGTTCAACTCCTTGTTATTAGGAAGTAGACGTGTTTTCAGTTTAGATAGCAGAGTTTGCTAAGAGTCCTAGTAGTAGTGGGTTTGTGGATTTAGTGCTTAGCAATAAAATCTCTGTAAAAAGTCTATATAATAGACTTATCCTGTCTCTATTGAAATAAGAGAGTTACCTAGTTTTTTGTTTTCTTCTGTTGAGTTTTTCTGCCTGCTGCTTGTCATATTTTATCAGTGGTATCAGCTCAAGGTTAGATCCAGAAGAAAAACAAACAAAACAAAAACACCAATGAGGTAGAGTTCACCAAAAAAAAATATTTTTTCCATGGCTTCAGAGAACAACTTTGTGCAAGAAGCCATTCCTAGTTTCGATGGTTATGGGGGACGACTACGTCGATAAGGTAAGGTTGTAGTCTCAATTTCCTGTGATTTATAGGACTGTGCTTGAGTTAGGACTGCGATTTGTTTTTTACCATCCGGGTTACTGTAATTTGTCTCTAGTTCGTGAGTTCTATGCGAATTGGCTCACCAAAACTACGTACAAAACTATGCCTATAAGAGGCAAGGATGTGAAATTTTTGGCAAGGATATTGAATGAGCTGTTGGGCACCCCTAACTGTGACGCCGATGACTTTAATAGGTTAAAAGAGACACCCTTGTATAGAGATATTAGACACATTGTGTGGGGTAGAGTCAATAGCTAGGTGGGGGCGTAGTAAGGATATTGGGAGGCATTCCACCCTCCACTTTGCTAATTTCAATCTGATTGCTAGGGTGTGGCTGAAAAACATGTGTAGTGTATTGCTTCCTGCGAAGCATTTGATTGAGGTGACACGGGATAGAGTGGTGTTGGTCTATATGCAGCTGAAAGGAATGCCTATTAATGTTGGGGCTATCCTGAGGCAAAATATGATGAAGTTTAGGAACAATTTGCATTGGAGGTTTTGCTATGGGGGTTGATAACTCGTTTCTTGAGGGCCCAGGGTATAGAGGAGGAGGCTTGTAATTTGACTATTGCTTTTCACCCGGATCAGACAGGTAAGTTAGTTGATGTGACCCGTACTAAAGCACTGGACACGTCCCATGGGCATGTCTTGTCTACCCAAGAGAGGCAAGCCCGTGATGATAGTGTCATGGCAAGAATGTTTGGGATGGCGGAATTGCAGCTGCGGATAGGTTGCCGTCCTGTTACAGATGATGAGATGGAGACAATGGCGGAGCGCTACCCCTTGACCGAGAGTACAACGTTCTTATGCAAGACTGATCCCGCATTCTTAGAGCCTCTGGAAGATGATGAGGCTACTGCTGATGAGGCTATGGATGATGAGGAAGACGATGTTGTGGATGAGGACGTGAATGCCTTTATGTTGTTCGTTGGTGGTGACAACGAGGCCTAGAGGCCCAAGGGAGTATTCCTAATTCTATACTTTGCTTTAATTGTGCCCTGAGAACAGTACTTATTTTTAAAGTGTGGAGTGGGGTAATATGTCTCTGTTATATATAGTTATTTACTGCTTTATCGAGTCTAGTGTTAGTTTTTAGTTAAATTTTTAAATTTTATTTTATTTTGGGTTCCTCAGTTGTTTCGGTACTTTTACTGAGGATTGTCCCTTTGAACCGACTAGGACTAGTTTATTGCTTTATTGAGTCTTAGAGTCGTCATAGGAGTGACAGTTCCCAATGATGGATGGATGATGACCGTCTTAAGGGAAATGTAACATTCCGCAATTTTGAAATAACTATGAAGAGGCTTAGAATTGGAATTTAATCATTTTTGGAAAGAATTCAAAATCTGGAAAATTAGTTGGTGTATGGGAAAAGAAAATGAGTTTTTTGCCAACTTTGAGCAGTCATAACTCCTACCTCAGAATGAGTTAGGAGTAGTTCCAATTATGTTTGCGAAGCTCGTGGAATGATCTTTCCAACGCCACCAAGTTTGCTCGATTTCGAGTTTGTATGAGTGAGTTATGCCCTTTGGGAGTTGGGCAGTTGGCAGGGAAGTCCGCCCGGAAATTTTAAGGGTATTTTGGTCTTTTCACTAACCAATTCTATTGGTTATATTAGTGTGTTATACTGATTTTTAGATTAGTTTTTCCCATTTTAAAGAATGAGAGTGAGGGTTTGAGAGTGAAGAGGAGAAGAAGAGAAGAAGGAGAAGAACAAGAAAGGTTTCGTCAAAGATCGTCGTGGATATCGTCGGGGGTGATCCCTACTAGGTATGTGAGTTCATAGTGTTGGGTTGGTTCTTTCCCCCACACGCCAAACTCGTTTTATTTTCGAGAAAAGATTGGTTGTGTTGTTGAAATTGTTGGTTGAGTGATTGATGTTGTTGATTGTGTTGTTGAAGTCCCTTGTTGATTTGGGACATGTTTCCGGTTGGTATTTGAGTTTAAATCTGTTGTATATTAAGGGTCTTTATGATTCTAAGTGTTTGGGGCTCGAAACTTTGAGGTTGAGAAGGTTTAGAGTTGGAGAAAAGAAGGAGAAAAGTCGAGTTTTCGGGGAAAAGGGATGGCGCGTCACGCCTTGCAGAGCGCCCCAAAAAGTGTTCTAAACTTCTCCCCTTGGGGCGTCACGCCTTGCAGAGCGCCTCAGCTGGCCTTCGGAGCTCTGAGGGCTGGTGCTCCGCGCCTTGCAGAGCGCCAAGGACACCAAGTTTCCCTTTTCATTTCACACTTTCTCATGCATGTTCCTTGGTACTGTACCTATGTTTCATAGTTGTTTCCAATACTCCAAAGTACGTCTAAATGTCAAGAACTCATCCATAAACATGTGATCATATACCTTGAATCCATAATCCAATTCAAGGCGAGTTAGAATCACAGTCAAGTGAAGTTAGAAGTCAAGCAAAGTTAAGAAGTAAGTACAAGCAAGTCTTTAAAGTTTTTTCAAGAGTCTTTATTGAACGTTTTAACTTCATTTTAAGGCTCAAGTTTCTAGTCAAGTATAGAGTATCAAGTTTCAAGTTAAGTCAAGAGTATAAAGTTGAGTTCTTTTCTCAAAAAGTTATTAGGGAACTATGTATTCCCAAAGAAGTTTTAAAGGAATGTTTTCACATTTAAACAAGATCAGAAACTGAGATTTCCAAAAGAGCCTTAGGGCTAGTTTTCATAAAGAAAGAGAGGAAACTGAGATTTCCAAGATAGCCTTTGAGCTAAGTTTTTGAGTAATTATCTCAAATCAACAGGAAGAAAATATTTTAAAAAAAACATAAGAGCCAGTACATTTTTGGGAGTAGTATTGAGCACCGAGTTGGGGGAGCGTTCAAAGAACCCACAGCCCCCACAGAACTATGTAGCCATCATGGGTAGAAGAGGTTCATACTTTTTAGATGAATCCTTTCCAAATCAGACTAGTGGATCCATTAGGCAGTTCAGGTCCTATACCTTTGGCCGGGAATAGGATGCTCTAGCAGCGTGAGGTCGATCGTTGTATCATCACTATAGCTCTTATGTGATGGTTGTCGGTTAGAGAAACTCCCAAAGTAATTATTGTATTTTTATATACATCAGTTCATTTGTATTTCTACATACATCTCAGGTTTATTGTATCTTTGTATACACACAGATTTTATAGCATGTTTTAAACAACTTTTCTTTATATTGCACTTGTTTTAAATTGCCTTATATTGAAATGAGTCAATCAGGTTGAATTGAGTTGAGCCAGGTAAGTTATTCAGTTTCTTCCAGATTTTTCCTTCTAGCCTATGTTGCTTAGCTTTCCAGCTCGCATACTCACACATTCCATGTACTGACGCCAGTTGGCCCGCATCTTATTATGATGCAGACACAGGTACCCCAGATCAACATCCAGCATGTCGCTGATCTAGTTGAGCACTCCAAAGTCAGTGGTGAGCCTCCTTGCTTTTCGGAGGACTCGGTTATTTTGTGTTCTTAAGTTTTGTTTTATATGATGTTGCGGTGTCTGTCCCAACATCCATCTCAGTATTATAGAGGCTTCATAGATAGTCAGTCAGTTAGTTTTGAGTCTCTCATCTATGTATATATATAATATTCTATTTTGAGACTCGAGTTGCCTTTTTGGCCAAATTGTATCAGTTGGTTGTTTTATAACCTTCCTTTGCATTGAGTTATGCTGTTGAGTTAAGTTTCCGCTGAGTTAAGAAAGCCAGGCAAAGGGTTCTCTTTGGGCTAACAATGGTCTCCGAGTGCCGGTCCCGCCCAGGGTGTAGGCTCGGGGCGTGACAATTAGTCACATAGAGGAGTAGGATTGAGAAACCAACTTTGGTCTTTTGAAACTATGTCCGAAAAAGTTTGTCAAACGTCATTGGTAGTCATAATTGGAAAAGTGCAGTAGAGTGTTAACCTTGTAACAAGCATGTGTTCTTAGTTTGACTCAAAATAAAATAAAAATGGGCTTAATAGTGTAGTGATACCGTAATGCAAGTTGTATGAGCATGCTAGTTGATATATCCTTATATGTGTCATGATGCCATGTGTTGTGAGAGTTGATTGGTTCTTGCTTAATTTGATATCTAGAACTTGCCTTGTGTGTGTTGAATTAGTAGCGTGTATGACTTAGGGAATGTGATTGTGGCGTTTCTTTGAAATAGCCAATTCTTGATTCTACTTGTATGTCTACCATTGAAATTATCCCTATTGAAGCCCCATTGAGCCTTTAGCCTTGTTTATTAATAAGCCACATGATAAGCCAAAACCCGTTTGTTTGATAGCAAGTTCTTTGATCCTAATAAGAGACTTAATGCACTATGTTAGGAAGAAGGGTTGAAAATTGTTGGTTGATTTAATAAAGGGAGAAATGCTACATTGTGTGGAAGAAAAAAAAAGAGGATAAGTAAAAACAAAAAATTTGGCCCGGGTCCTTAGTGACAATGTACACCGCAACTCAATTTAGGGTGGCTATTTCAGAACTATGCTCGAAACACTGGCCTTGGTCCTATCAAGGATAATATGTACCTTACTTGGACCTTAAAATCTAGAGTGAGGGTGGCTAGTACAAAGGCATGAAAAAAAATGATATAGAGGGAAAAGATGGAGCAACAAAAAGGGGTTAATATTCATGAAGTATGTACTAGGAGGAAAGAAAAACTACGAAGGAGATTTTTGGCAAGTTAATGACATGTGCATTAGGGAGGTGTAGTCACTAAAATGGTTCCTAAATATTCCCTCCCTTACCTTAAGCCGACATTACAACCAAATGAAAGTCCTCTTGATTCCCCGAGAAATATAATACGAAAGTAAGAATACACTATTGGCAAGCCTATGGTATGTTGAGAAAAGTAAGAACTTCTTTTGTGAGAGTGAGTTGATTGTTTGAAAAATAGGCCTTGTTGATGTTGTAATTGCTTGAGTGAAAGGCTTTACTAAACAAGAACAAGTGAGGGCATTCATGGCATGTGTAGGATTATCTAATTGGTGTATTTGTATGAGTTTGTATTAGCCCGAAAAAATATTAAAAGAGTTATTCTTTGAGCATGTGTTGTAACGTGGTGTAATTATTGTAAAATGTTGCATCCATTGTGAACTACAAGATCATGATTAAAAATGTCTGGTTGATTTTAAGGTGGGTTGATAAGTCCAAGGGTTGTGAAAAAGAGTTGATAGTCTAGAGATTGTTTGAGGACAAACAAAAGTCTAAGTGTGGGGTGGTGATCTTAGGCATATTTATATGCTTAAGTTGTCAATATTTGCCCATGAATTGATTAGATTGAAGAATGATCTCTAGTTATTAGTTTGATTTTTGGTGTAACTTGTGACGATTGTGTACTCACACACATGATTAGTTGTTTCAGGAACTCTCAAAGAAATTGGAGTTGAACGAAAAGAAAGAAGGAGCAAAAAAAAGTACGAGCCAACAAATGACTAAGGCAAAAGGCACAGTGGCTGGCGCACTGCTTGGCGTACTGCTAGGCGCGTCGCGCCAAGGCCTGAAGTTCAAAAAAGGTTTCTAGGCGCGACGCGCCAAAGGCCAAAGTTCAGAGAACTTCTTCAAGCGCGCTGCTAGGCGCACCGCACCAAAGGTAAAATGGCAGCAGCGACTGCTAGGCGCGATGAGAGGCGCAAAGCTCCATGATATTTTCGACTTTTGAACAAAAACTTTAGTTAAAAGGAGTCCTAATTTTAGTAGGTTTTGTCTTCAACTTTCCCTACTATTATAAATAGATCCTTAGGGCTCCATTATGGGGGTTCGACTTTTATTGGGTGTGCAAGAGCAAGATTCCAAGTTTGTAATAGGTTTTGATCTTCTAACTCTTCTATTTTCTGGAAATCACATGAACAATTGTATTTTGTGGTTTTCTAATAACATGAGTGGCTAAACGCCCTAGTTCTAGGTTGTTGCTACGAATGGATTGTTTATTATTAAAGGCTTTTTGAATTAATTCTTGGTTGTGATTATAAATTACTTATATATTCTTGTTTTAGTATTTTATGCTTGATCACCATAAGATAAATACATTGTCTAATTTTAAAATCAAGAGAGGAGGGATTAGATAGACCAGAGAATATAGAGAGCTCGATCGACCTATTTGATTGAGGTGATTTGTGTTTAGGATTGACGCCCGGACGAACAACTTGCTTGGTTACGAAACATGATGAAATATAAATGCTTGTCAGTTAGTCTATTTATCTCCGCTCAACGATTTAGTTAGATAGCTAATTGGGGTAGGCGACTAGAGGTGTGAACCCGACTCATACAATTAACCTTGTAAACCAGTAACTTGACAACTGAAATTAGTTTTAAGCCGATAATATGAAACATGAAATTCAATACATGTTGCAGCCCTGGAATTGTCTTTTACTTGCTTGAAACATCATATTAAAGACGTTCACAATTTGTTACTTTTATTTAGTGCATAATTAGTATTAGTTAACAATCATCATAACCTCTTAACTCTTAACTAGTTACTTTTGCTTTTATTTGTAGAATTAAGTGTTAAATAAAAATTGATCATAAGTCATTTGGGAACGATAACTCATTTCTTGAAGAATATATATTACTTGCGCGACCACGTACACTTGCATGTATATTGGGGAGCAACACTTGGTCTATTGATCCATTTGAAAAGTGGAGGTGTTTACTTTCTATGTATATATTGTCGTATTGAATTGGTGGATATCTTCCTTATACCTCTATATATGAAGGATCTATGTATGATCATGATGTAAGTATATGTGTGTGGTCTCAATGGAAAATGATATGATCATGTTTAGAATGTAATCGTGTCAATTGAACGGCTATTCTCATTTGTACACTATTAAATGAAAATGGGATTCTTAGTTGAAAGGCTTTTTCGCATCTTTGAATCCATGAGCTATCCAATGAATGAATGATGGGTTGAGATGGATGCTCATCTGGGAGTTGAGGTGGGGTATCTAGTAGCAATCTCCCTGTCCCATGTGCCTACATAGGATATTAGCTAGTAGATCCACCTAAGCTAAAAAGAAATGGTCCTACCTTAGGCAAGTAGGAATCCCTTATCCGGTGAGGGTGACACTGAGATTCCATGAATTGCTCACATGGTCTATGTCGGTTAAGGCTTACCCCCACAAAGGATGTTAATGAACTAGGGCTTCTCAAGAATTCATTGCTTAGTGTGGGTAGTAGTATGGGCTGCCATCTATGCATTGCACAAGTAGACATTTGAGAGTACTCACGGTGTGTTCCTTTATGTTATAATGTTAAATGAAACGAATGTGCTCTTAATGAAGTGAATGAAGAATATTGACTTATGTGCTTAATGTAATAATGCATTCCTTACTTGGATTGTATTATGAGTTACTTCCTTGTCATGACCTATGAAATGCTTATGTTCCTTATGTACGACTATTGACTTAAGATGTAAAGGAAGAATGGTAAGTTCACTTTTGGTGGCCTTAATGTGGTACTTAGCATGGATGGTGGTATGGGACGCTATCTATACATTGCACAAATAATAGCATGAGGTTACTTATGGTGAAGGCTTATTGTAGGTGAAATAGTTTATGTGTTAACTATGTTTTAATGTGATAAAACGACTTGTATGTTGGTTATGTTTGTATCTCATGCCTCCTTTACTTATGTTCATGAGATTTTCTCAAAATTGGCATATGCATGACTTTCAAATAAAATGTATGTTTTAAGCATGGTTTTTGCATGGTCATCATACTTAGTACATTTTTGTGTGCTAACCCATATTTCTTCTATTTTCTATAAAATGTAGGGATTGGTACTCGGTTTGACTCTTGCTAGTAGAAGCTTGGATTTGAGATTCTTCCAAGGCAAAGTGGTATGTCCTCATAGATCGAGGACGAGTATTGTAGTTTTCCATTTATTTCATGTAATAGACATTTGTTATTCTTTCTATTGTAAAGGGTCGTGTCTCTACTTAGTTTTCAAGAAGTTGTTTAGATGGCCATGTGACACAATAGACCTTCGTTATTTTGAATGTTTTAAATGAGTAATTTTGATGGTATAGTTTTAAAGAAAGTTTTAAATTCTGCACTATTCCTGTGTATCGAATGTTATGAATGCTAAGAGGCTTGTACAAGACCCCTTCGGGGTCAAGTACGCCGTGTAACTTCTAGGGTATAGGCTCGGGTCATTACAAATTTGGTATCAAAGCATAAGATTTTGGAAATGGTTTTCAGGATTGATGTCTCACAAACCACGTCTAGTAGAGTCTTATTCATCGGTTTGAGTCGCGACACATCTATGTTTGAGAGGCTAAAAGACTTTAGGAAGTTACACTTCTTTCATTATTCTTGAAGTCGTGCCTTAGAGTTCAGCTCTATGAGTGTCCTTTTCCTAATCCTTCTCTTGTGTTTATCGGATATGAATACAAGAAGGACGCCCGCAAGAAGAGTAGAAGAGGAGAATGTGAATGAGGGAGTTCCTCCCCAAGGTCCTCAAGGTGACCAAGTTCCTCAAGGCAATCAAGTTCCGGTTGATCCTCCGGCTATGACTAATGAAGAGATTAGATCGGCTTTTCTAACCTTAGCCCAAGCTATGACGGCCCAAGTTAATAGAGAGGTGGGGCTAAGTGTGAATGTTATTGAGAGTACTATGGCTTTTAGGTTGAGGGACTTTGTGAGGATAAATCCTCCGGTATTTCTATAACGACCAGAGAGCACCCCCTAGTCGTTACCGGCGTATTCGACCTCTCGGAGGTCTTATACAAGCCCTTAACATTCGTCATAGCATTTATCATAGAAAAATAGCGGAAAATTTAAAACTTTCATAATATAACACAAGACTTAAAAATCACCTCACTAAAACCTTTAATACAAAATAGGAATACTATGTCTCAAGGTAGCCATCTTAAAACACGACTACAACACAATAGGGACACAGCCCTTACAATACAAAAGAAACTACTATCTAGTACATTGAACTTAAGGAAACTCTTTAACATAAAGGTCCTTGAATCTTTAAGGACACACCTGAACTTGGGAATAGTAAGCCAAGCTCATCACTTCTAGGACAGGTCCTTTAGCCACCACCACCTACACTTGGTGTAAAAGATGAAGAAGAATGGTGTTA
>JAJOOR010035210.1:0-12782 GCA_036250505.1 Solanum acaule | reverse complement strand
CGAAAAAGGCTTCACTTGGAAATTTCGGATTTTGATACGGTTGCTCTAAAATTTGGGTTAGACCCATTTCCCACTCAATTTGACCCCCTAAACAAGAATATGAAGTCGGATTTTCAAAAAATGAAACGGATTTTTTTTTTATATATAGCTAAACAAGTTTCCGGTAACTTCCGAAGCACATTTTTAAGAACTTTTTGGGTCATTTCAATGTTGTTGAAAGAGAATGGCCCACACACATCCACAAAGTTTCGGATGCAGTTATGAGGGTCCTCAGTAACAAGACCTCCAAAGAGATCTTACATTTGCAACAACTAGAACATAGTGCTGGTAACATGAAACGTCGCATTGCCCATAGTCGGAGGCAATCTTATAGCACCCAAACTTTCCAACCTATCTTCATTGACATCATGCAAATTACAAATGTCATCATTATTCCCAAGTCAGCTAGCATTGCATCCATTAACACCCAACTCTTCAGGTTTTAAGAGAAGAAAACACAGAACACAAATAAGTTGATTCAACTAAAATAAATCAGTTCACAACTAAACTTCAATAAATAAGTTCTAAACACCACTCCCCAGCAGCAGAGCCATTTTTTGATAACGCTCAACTACACTTGATCTGATTCTAAGTGTAGGCATTCACTAACAAGTATTAATCCAACTAAGACTTGGGGTCAATCCCACAGGGAGAGATATGGTAAGGAATTTGATTACGAAGTAAATTGGTGTTCTACTCATTTGTAGATGTAGACATTTTCGCAAAAAATAAAGTAAATGATGAGGCTTTGACAATTAATGTCAAATGGGGAGATTTGGGTTAACAATTAACAACTATAAATAACCCAGAGCAAACAAATAGAGAGGGTTTCTTGGGAGTATGATAAATTGAATGCCAATTTCACTAAATGGGTGATTATTATATACTAAAAGTCGTTGAACCTTTGTGGGTAGGTTAGGGTTTAGGTGCAATAGTCATTTCTCAATCAACTATCATGAATCAAGCGAGTTCTTTCGAACCTCGACAAGCACAACACATCTTAATAGCCCAATACCTTAATTAATCTACTTTTTCAAACTAGATTTATAGGATTGCATTCAGTCCCACATTATCTGGCTAAATCTGCAACAACATAATCACTACAATCATCAATTAAAAGTTTTAATATAATACTTCTTTATGAAGCAAGATTAGAATGCTAAACTAGAATTGCATTTGCAACTACAATTCATCAACTAAAACACCAACTATTAATTGAACCTACTGCAAGTAAACAACAAAATCAATAAATACTAAAACACATAAGCTAATTGAAACATTCAACTATATAATCACACCCCCAAGAATAGGGGTTTTAGCCAAACATAATAAAGAACAAGAAATACGTTACCAACAATGTTTTCCATAAGGTTGGGCAACAATCCACAAGTCTCTAAATGCTCAAATTCAAGCTAAAAATCAAATAAACCCTAAATCTCTACTCAAAAGTATTAAGAACAGTGTTTAGAATGTTAATGATAAAAAACCAAGAACTTGAATATGGGAACTCCTTTTGTTCTTTTCAAAATTATATTTGTACGTTCCCAGAATTTCAGCTTCAGATTCACTCGGTAAAGTAAGTCGGACTTCACTGACCTGGTCGGCGATACGCCGAGTGCTCCTTTCGATCACCTTCTTGTCTTAGTCTTTCACCATATATTTTTTGTGACTTTAGCCGATCGAGATCAATATCGCCGATTTATTCAGCGTGCCACCGAACTATCAATGTTCTTGCCAAATTGGTCTTGTCCGTGGGCAGGCCTGCTAGAACTTTAGGTGACCTGAAGGTCCATTCGGTGAGTCATCGAGTGGCATTGGCGAGTAAAAACTTTGCTTTCCTTCAACCTTTTAATCTTTTTTGCTCCTTTTTTCCTTGTGATGCCCTTGCCTTACTTTTTTGCCTTCATTGCTGCAAATTAACAGTTTATCATCAATTTAGAGCATAAAATAGGCATTGAGGACACTAATTCCAAAAATATTAAGCCCTAAATGAGTTGAAATACCCGACTCAACAACACCCCCAACTTAAACTTTTGCTTGTCCTCAAGTAAACTACAAGATCAATCAGTTCAATAGAGATGTCTATAAATAGTGCTACTTGAGACTCAACATGAATGCACGTGAGGTTCAACCTACCCATGCAATGTTCAATTGTGCACTACAAGTTTCAAACTGTGACTAGTCATCATTAAATAGAAGTTAAGCTCACAATGCTTGCTTCAAATGCAAATTCAAGCTGAATAAAATTATTCGAATGCGCTCACATCAAGAATGATTCCATGCCCACACAAAGCTCATCAAAATTTAAGAATTAAAGAATCAAAATCAACTCTCACACTCTCAAAGACAAACACATTCATGATTCTACCCATAGGCTTGCCCGTATTTTCCAATCAACATGACATTCAGCTCAATAAATATCACTAAGGTCTTGCAAGGCTTGTAACGGGGGTTGAGGGCAAATGTATAATCATTTTGGCTTAGTGACTTCTACCTTCATAAAGCATCACTTCCATTTCACTTCTTCTCCATTTCTTTCACTCTTTTTTAATTTTCAATATCCACCCTAAGTTCTTTGAAGAATAGAACTCTTGTATGACTCATTGGACACCCCTTTTCTTTTCTTCATACACTTTTTCAATCTTTTTATTATTTTGCTTTTATTTTCTTTTTTTTATATGGAGGGGTAATCCTCAAGGGTGAATTTCACAAACTTTTTGACTCTCCTCATTTTTCACCACACCCCCAACTTAGGTTTTTGGCCTATGTTTTCTATTCAAACGGGCCAACACTTCATGAAGGTTTTAAGTGGGAAGCAGACAGACACAAAACTCAAGCGAGTAAATACAAAAAAATATGCAAATTCCCACCAAGCAATGACACCCATGGGTTGACCTACTGGAACTTTAGGCGAACAGAAGGTGATAACGATATGGATCGCGTAAAAGCTTTAGATGAGCTTGATGGACACAAAGTAAAGAAGTACAATGTGTGGAAGGTCCATCAAACTGAAAAGAAAGAAGAAAGAGGGCATTTGTGCAAATGGTCATCTCATAATTTCAAGAATTTACAAAAGAAGACCAAAAAAGGCCCTTATCTCATTAAGGGTAAAATTAAAACTAAGTGTCTTCTTTATTTTATTAGTATAAATAGTAGTCTCTTTTATTTTGAAAGACTTAGACTGCATGGATTATGAATGTTAAATGAACAAACTCTTTCAAGAGTGTAGTTTAAGGGTGGAATTAGTGTAGCTTAATCTAGATTAGTGATGGGTGGATTCTCATTGTTGATTTAGGTCTTCTTAACCTTGATTTCACTTGAGATTGCTCATTTGTGGTTTACAATTTGAGTTAGTTCTTTTCGAATTCAAGTTTCTTGTTCCTTGATTGATTGTTTATTCAATTAGTCTTTCTTTCTTCTCTTCTCATCTCTTCTTTCTAATCTATCTTACTTTTGTGTTGTTTAATTCCGCATTTGATTTCAATTGGTTTCATCCCCAATTGGAATCCTTATCAGAAGGTCCACTCTGCGAGTTGCACAGTGGCATTAGGGAGTACCACCTTTGCATTCCATCAATTTCTTCAGCTTTTTCTCGCTGCTCTTTGCCTTGTAATGTCCTTGCCTTGCTCTTTTGCCTTCATTGCTACAAATTAACATTTTATCAGCAATTAAGAGCATAAAATAGGCATTAAGGACACTAATTGCTTAAATATTAAGCCCTAAATGAGTTGAAAATCCCGACTCATCAACAACCTCCACATCTTTCTTTTGATTTTCACTCACACGCTTAGAGGTGCACGAAGTGACTTTTGCTGCCTAGAAGGATCATTTATCAACACACCTTTTTCCTTTTTAGAAATGCTGGAGGAGTGAAGTTGGAGTCTGAGACAGATGACATAACACTTAAAAAAACTGGTATTTTGTTTTGGCCATTTCCAGTCTAGCATAGTAATTTAAAATAAACATCGAGAGGAGGTTAGTTGAAAAGAATTTCATAAAAAGTATAGTTGAAACAGGTTTTGTGAGGCTCATTGAATAGGTAGACGATACACCTAACAAGTTAGGCGAGCAAAGACGAGCTCGCCCAAGTTTATAAAACTAAAATTAATTTTACTCAGGTATGAAAGGTGATATGCGCTCCAACTCGGCGATTCGTTGATATGGTTTTGCATGCTAAAACAAGCCCGGCGAAGTGATAATGAAAAATAGTTTAGGACCATGTATAAAGGGTGATGCCAGGTCCAACTCTGTGATTCACCGAGATTATTTGGCGAGCTAAGACAAGCCTGCCGAAAGTCACAGTACCCAAGAAACAATTTCACAATAAAAATGTGATGTGGGATATACACGACGATTCCCCTAATCCCTTTAACAAGCTCACCACTCAAGTAATTTCAGCCTAATGCCAATTTTTCAAAATTAAGAACCAAAATTCAACACCTACCCAACACCAAAACAACTCAATAGGCTACCCATATACCAATTTTACCCTTTGGGACTCATATTTTCCCAAAACTAAATAAAGTGTTGCCAAATCGATAATTTTCCCTTAAGAAAAAGGTCACTCTATCTATCATTGGGAAAAAACAAGCGTAATTACAACACAATGCTAATTAGACTTCACACAGGAAAATTTCAACCAAAACCCATACTAATAATTAGTCCATTTTTAATTCACAACCCACAATAAAATTTTAGCAATGTGAATAAAGAATTCTAAGACATGGGAAATATTCAATCGACTAAGGTAAAGCAACCCAAATGATTTATACATCAAATTAGCAATATCAATATTTAACCTAACATATGCACCAATTTCATGCAAAAATAATAAAAGTGAATTCAAGATCTAACCTCAATGATTAAAGATCCTTAAACAATGAGGGATGAAGGGTTTGGGTCGAGAATCACAAGTAGTATACCACTTGACGAAAGAAAATCAAAGCAAAGAAGACTCAGACTAGTATTTAGGCTAAGTTTATAGAGTGTAGAAAGTGAGAATATTCATAAAGATCAATGGATTGCCTTCTAAAAGAGAAAAGACTCTTGGCCTTTCGCTGTCAGGTGCATTTGGCAGTTTTCCAATAGCGTCGCTGAATGAGATTACAAGCTCACAAAGGATGGATGTACAAATACCCAAATTGAAGTTCAACTCGGAAGACCCAATGTAGTTCTCCCAATGCCATTCTCCTAATCACTAAACAAGTCCCTGTAAGTCAAAGTTGATTGTACCATTTTTTCAAAATATATCGCAAAGAGGCTAAACATTAAGATGTGCGCCTAACGAACTCGTGATGAGTCCACAAATTGGACTCATTTAGGGCTATGTTTTAATAGAAATTATGTCCTCAAATGCTAATTTTATCTCAATATCTGATGAAAACTGTTAATTTTCAGGTATTTAATGTTTGAAGGAAAGCATGGCCACTACGTCGCAAAAAGGAATGAAGAGGCTGAAAAGAACAAAGAAATGAAGGCCTGAGGATAGCCGAGTCGACTTGGTGAGTCGCCGAAGGGTCTCACTTCGCCTTTTGTTCAGTGTGTTGAGCCCTAAAGGAAAGGATCAAGTCGGCGGAAAAAGGGAGTAGTCGGCGCATCGCCGAGAAGTTCGGTGAAGCAATACCATGTCACCCAATGACCCAGAGCACGATGATGCTGAAGGATGGTGCAAGACGGCGATGAACTACACCAAAAGGTGAATCGACGAGTTGATCGGCAATTCCGACTAACGACGCTGAATGATCCGTTGCAGCACAAATATGTGAAAACTACAAATACTAGTTAGAGTTGTAGTTTTAGGAGTCGAATAACTATTATAATTTTCATATAGAATAGTACTTTTTGATATATTTGCTCTAAGTTTAAGAGGGTTTTGAAGACTTGAAGTTCCAAAGGGTTTCATCTTCAAGATTTGGATTTGGGTCTCTTGGATTTTTCAATCTTGGCTTGTATCAAGACTTAAATCTTCATACCCAGTTAAATGCAAGCTCAATTTGGTATAAATTTATATTTCTTATACATGTGTGGCTAAAAACCCCAAATCTTGGGGTGTGACTTAGCGAATATGGGTTAAGATAATTGTTAGGTCTTGCTTGCTAATAGTCTATTCGTAGTTTAAATGTTATTTCGTTTAGTGGTTGTGGATGAATTTAATGAATTTGTAGTTGCAAATACAAGTTTATTTATGTGTTTTCGGCTTGCGAGAGAGAGAGTTTGTATAACTAAGACCACTAGATTGATGGCCAGTGTGAGTGGGTCAAAATGAGGTTTAGCTCGAGAGAGTGAACTCTAGTCCCATATCCACTCACTCAGCTCGAGAGAGTGAGTGGGTTAAGGCGTAGGCTGGTCTTCATGCGGCTAGTGGGTGTCCGAGAGGAACGCATTTGAAACGGGGTAAGTTGCACGAGAGAGAGCATATCCCCCTTAAAGTTTAGCCTAGTCACAATTATTCTATGAATATTCTATCAAAAGCATGTACCCAAAAATCTAGCTTAACCCGTACTCGCGTCACATCCCAATGATCCCCTCTCATTTCTTAGAAATCATTGTTAATTTTGTTGTTTTTACTTACTAGTGAAAAAAAAACCCTTTGTTAATTGACACTCTTATGTCCCCCTTTAATTTACAATATTTTTAATCGTTAATGTCTTTAGATACATCTAGTTAGAACTTAATTTTAGTTTTCTATTAATTCTCAAAACCACTTTCTTGGGAACGATCCCAACCCTTGGTTGGGTTACTAAACTATGGTACAATCGTAGACACTTGCATCGGAAGTTGTCTTGATTACCCAAATATCAAAATGGCATCGCTGCTGGGGAGTGATGTTACTTGAGAATTCTTAGATTAGTAGAATTTTTGTTCTTCTCAGTTCTAATCTACTTGCTTAATTTTTAGTTTTGTTTTGTTTGTTGTGTGAATATTTCAGAAAGCATGAGTGTTAATGGTAGTAACGGTAGCCAGGTGGGCCACCAAGATGACATCGGAAATCTCAACGATGTCCAAGAGCCCAACATCAATGTCCCCCATCTCATAGGAGGTGTTGGAGCCATCCGTTTACCCCCAGCCGAGGGAAACACAGTGTTCCACATAACGAGCACCATGTTGCAACTCTTGCATCTAAAGGGACTTTTCAGCGGACTGGCTCATGAGGATCCTCACGAGCATCTTCAAAACTTTGTAGATGTGTGTGGACCATTCTCGTTCAAAAACATATCTTAGGAGTCGGTTCGATTGAGGCTATTCCCTTTCTCATTGATGGGAGAGGCATGCAAGTGGCTAGCCGAGCTACCACGTGAATCCATCACTTCTTGGGAGGAGTTGGTAACCGCATTTCAAGTGTGATTTTTCCCTCTCTCGAAGATGATGTCACTATGGGATAGCATCCAGAGCTTTAAACGTCTAGAAGGAGAGCCTCTACACGAAACTTGGCTAAGGTTCAAAAAGTTGGTGCTGCAATGCCCAACCTACGGTTTGCCGGACAACAACTTCAATATTTTTACCTGAGTTTAGATTCGGTAAACAAAGGTGTCGCTGACCAACTCTCGCTTCGAGGCTTAATGCAGCAACCATATGCAGTAGCAACCCAACTTTTAGATGGCATGACAACCATCAACAGAGCATGGTACACTCGCGAGGACCAAGTATCCCCTCTCACATTCAAGCTATCTAAGGAGCAGATTGAAAAAGACAATGAGAGAGACCAAATCATGGCCAAAATCATGACACAGCTTGAAATTCTACCCAAAAATGTCATGGGAGTTGGTGCCCATAGTGTTAACGCTTTGGGGGTAGGGTATGCAAATCCTGAAAAGATGAAATTTGAAGCCCTATATAACAAGAAGGTAAATTTTCTAGCAAATAAAGGCGGGGGCTATCGTTCAAACTACCCAAGGCATGGTGTTAACCAAGGCTGGGCTAGAGATGAAAGCTGGAAGGATAGAGATTATGAATGGAGGGACCGAAATCTAAACTGGAAAGATGGGGAGAAGGATAGATATGTGCCTCCCTATGAGCCCAAAATCCCAAGGATTCGGAAGGTGGTAGGTCTGAGGATATGCTCTCGCGTATCCTCAACAAAGTTGAAGGGTCGGACAAAATGCTGGAAGGCATGAAAGAATATGTTTCTACCCTTAGCCAGACCGTCACATCTCATTCTGTTTCAATCAAGCAGTTGGAGACCCAAATGGTTCATATCTCATCTCACCTCAATCTGAGACAGCAAGGGGGTTTGCCTAGTGATATTATGGCTAACCCCAAAAGTGAGGTTTGAAGGTGGACTTGCATTGTGCCGTGACGTTAACTAAGGCGCTGTTTGGGAGGCAACCCAAAACCATTTATTGCTTTCTTTTTCTTTGATAAAATAATGGTGTGTTGATTGTGCAGATGGAAGTGTGGAGAGTGAACGAAAAGTGCAGGTTGGCAACCAATAAGTCCAATCAGCGAATCATCGAACGGTTCGACGACTCTGACTCAAACCGCCGTTAGACCCAAAACCAATTTACATTGGGGTCTGTCAAACTCGGCGAGATCAAGAAGCCGTTGGCGAGTCGCCGACTATATCGGCGATTATAATGAAAACCGTCTTTTGGACCCTCACGAGGAATGATGGTTCTGTAAAACTCGGTGAGTCAAGTGCTCACTCTGCATATCGCCAAGAGGTTCGGCGATTAGAACTAATATCGCCCAATGGACAAAAACTGGACGGTCTTTCAGCCAAAGGTTTAAATATTTTCAACTTCATTTCCTCCCCTCACTTTTTCACTCTCCCAAACTCACACGTGCACTCTAGTTTTATACTACTTACATTCTCGAAGTATTTTGGTTGATTGATTGGTGCTTGGAGTCAGATTGCAGTGCTTCCTAGCATCTCAATATCCATTTGATCAGCACAGAAGGTTAGCTCCCTTAACCCCGTGATTATCTTGTCAAAATTGTGCTCATTTGCAAATATTGTGATCTTGTTGAAATCTGCAGAACCTCCCTGATGGGGTTAATTGTTTATGTGTCGATTTTCTTATATAACCTCACCTGCAACTGCTTAACTATTGAAACCTTGTTCTCTAATGCATAGAGTGGGGTTTATGTGTGATGTGTGGTGTTCATATGTTATGGGTCCTGGTCAAATTTGTGTTGTTGTGCTTAAATTGCGTTTTGGGGGGTTGCAGTGCTGATTTTGAGAAGTTGGGTCAAAAGTAGGCATGATGGGTCATTCGGCGAGCTGTGACGAGCTCACCGAACTACTCTGCGGTTCGCCTAAATACCCTATTTTTCCCTTATTATCATGCTTTATTTGTTGTGGCATCTGTAACTTTCGGCGAGACATATGAGGTTGCCAAAAGCACTCAGCGACTCGCTGAAAGTCTTTTTGTTCGCCCTTTCTCTACACCGCTAACCTCTTCTGCACTGTGACCTACAGCGGAGATTATCCATGGCTTGCCAAAGGTATTCGGTGGCATGCCAAATGGACTATTAAGTCTGTCTCCAACTGAATGTCTTTGTTTTAGTTGTCAAATATGTTCTAACATAATCTCAAGACTTTGCAGACATGGCCAGACCAAAAGTTGCAGGAAGAAACATACCACCCAGACACATAAGAGCACAAAAGTTCAGAAGAATTGCAAGGAGCGAGAACAAGACAGCCAGTTCGACAAGGAGGATGCCCATCGACCCTAATGTCCCTTCATGGGCTCGAGGGTTCAGCAGTGCGATACACGCCTTTGTGGCAGTCCACGAGTTGGACAATATGATTGAGGCTAATATCGCTGTAGATGTTGAAGTAGAGCGAAAAGAAAAAGAGAACCCAAAGCAGAATCATAACACTTCAGGCACAGATGCCCAAACAAATGGAGCGACTGTGTAGACAGGATTTTTCTCTACCTCCCTCTCTGTCTTTATTTATTCTGAAGTCTGGATATACTATTATTTGCATTTGAGGACAAATGTTTTTGTTTGTGGTGGGGTGAGGCCCACACCTTTTGTGTGCTACTTTTGTTCGTATTTTGTGTTTATAATTGGGCTGTTCTGTTTAAAATTGTGTTAATACTACATTTCTGTGGATGTTCGAGCTTATGGGTCCTTTTTGTTTTTATTGAAAAATTATTTTGACCCTTCCAAAAAATTTTAGATTTTTTGCACATTTTTGCCACCCTGTATAAGCTCGTGAATGTGGTTGTTCCTTGTAAAATTTGAGTCTCAGTTTCAATCAATATCGATGACTTGAATAGTGCTTATAATCGAACGTACATGAATGTACGGCTACGATGAGGCCAAATGAAGTTGCATAGATAATATGTGAACTCTTTGCATCTCGCTATGATTAGCCATTTACCAAATTGATTCTCTTGTGATGACCGTTGCACACTAGCAAAAGTGTGGAGTCTTGTTTGACTTAAGTGTTGATGCCTTGTGTGATAAGATTACCTGGAACCACGCATGACAACACCTAGAATTTTCCATATTGGTCTGGTTGACTAAGTAAGACTTTCTCTTGATATGATCTTAGACAACTTCGAGGAGTGTGAACCAATTTGACATATACCTTTTTTGTGACCTACCTTGTGAGCGTGTGATTCTCTCTTGAACACCCTTTGAGCCTTACCCTTCTTTGGAAGAAACTTGATGAAAACTAGACCTTTCTTAATCCATTACCTATAATCCTCTTGAATTGTAGTTAGTTGAATAGCCAACTTAGGCCAAAAGCCTAAGTTGGGGGTGTGGTGAAAAGAGAAGGGCAAATCAAGAAGTGCAAGGAAAATCTCATCTTACCCATGGTTTTAAGAAAAATGGATCCCCTCCTTATAAAAAAAAAAGAGAGAAAAGAGAAAGAAAATGAAAAAGAAAGTTGTGGTATAAAGTACAAAAGAGATAGGGTTCCCAAATAATCCATGGAAAGTGAATAATAGGATGACTTATGAGCACTAAAGAAAATGATGAAGGAAAAAGAAAGGAACTGTTGAGAGCACCACATTTCATGAGGATAAAAGTCACTGAGCCTAAATGATCATACATGTACACTCAACCCCGTTACAAGCCTTGTTAAGACCTTTGTGATCTTGAGAAAGTCAAAACAAATGTTGATTGGAAAATACGGGAAAACCTATGGGTGATAGCATATATTGTGTTCCTCTTTGTGAGTGTGAGCGTTGTATCTGATTCCTGAACTTTAAATTGATTATACCGTTGAGTGTGAAAATGGAATCATCATTTGTGTGAGGGCATTCGAAGGCTTTTGTTGAGCTTGAACTTGCATTTGAAGCAAGTATTGCGAGCTTGAGAATCTTTGGTAATGGTGTGTCCCAACTTGAATCTTTGAGTTCACAATTGATCCTTGCATAAGTAAATTGAGTCTTGTTGTGTGCATTCATGATTGAGTCTTGTGTAGCACTGTTCGAGACACCCTTTTTGAACGGCTGAACAAGAGTTTGCTTGAGGAAAAGCAAAAGTTTAAGTTGGGGGTGTTGATGAGTCTACAAATTGGACTCATTTTGGGCTATGTTTTAATAAAAATTGTGTCCTCAAATGCTTATTTTATCTCAATATCTGATGAAAACTTTTAAGTTTCAGGTATTTGAAATTTGAAGGAAAGCATGGACACTACGTCGCAAAAAGGAACGAAGAGGCTGAAAAGAACGAAGAAATGAAGGCCTGAGTATGGCCGAGTCCACGTGGTGAGTCGCCGAAGGGTCTCACTTCGCCTTTTTTTCCAGTGAGCTGAGCCATGAAAGAAAGGATCAAGTCGGCGGAAAAAGGAGCAGTCGGCGCATCGCCGAGAAGTTACGCGAAGCAGTAGCATGTCGCCCAATGACCCAGAGCACGACAATGCTGAAGGATGGTGCAAGACGGCGATGAACTACACCAAAAGGCGAATCGCCGAGACTAAGGACGTCAATGATCCACTGCAACACAAATTTGTGAAAACTATAAATACTAGTTAGAGTTGTAGTTTTAGGAGTCGAACAATTATTATAATTTTCATATAGAATAGTACTTTTTGATATTTTTTCTCTAAGTTTGAGAGGGTTTTGAAGACTTGAAGTTCAGAAGGGTTTCATCTTCAAGATTTGGATTTGGGTCACTTGGATTCTTCAATCTGGCTTGTATCAAGACTTAAATCTTCATACCCAGTTGAATACAAGCTCAATTTGGTATAAATTTCTATCTCTTATACATGTGTGGCTAAAAACCCCAATTCCTAAGGTGTGATTTAGCGAATATGGGTTAAGATAATTGTTGGGTCTTGCTTGATGATAGTCTATTTGTAATTTAAATGTGATTTCGTTTAGTGGTTGAGGATGAATTTAATGAATTTGTAGTTGCAAATACAAGTTTATTTATGTGTTTTCGGCTTGCTCAAGAGAGAGGTCGTAAAACTAAGACCACTAGATTGATGGCCAGTGTGAGTGGGTTGACATGAGGTTCAGCTCAAGAGAGTGAACCCTAGTCCCATGTCCACACACTCAGCTCGAGAGAGTGAGTGGGTTAAGGCATAGGCTGGTCTTCATGCGGCAAGTGGGTGTCCGAGAGGAACGCATTTGAAACGGGGTAAGTTGCTCGAGAGATAGCTTATCCCCCTTAAAGTTTAGCCTAGTCACAATTATTCTATGAATCTTCTATCGAAACCATGTACCCAACAATCTAGCTTAACCCGTATTCCCGTCACATCCCAAGGATCCCCTCTCATTACTTAGAAATCGTTGTTTATTTTGCTGTTTTTACTTACTCGTGGCGCGGGGGGGGGGGGG
>JAJOOR010035209.1:0-16798 GCA_036250505.1 Solanum acaule | reverse complement strand
GCTTGCGCAGTCCCACGAAAATGCGAATATCTCTCTATTCTGAAGTCGTATGAATTAACGGTTTAATGCGTTGGAACTAGACTCGTAGACCTTCGATTCAATAGTTTGTGGGCCCCATAACTCTTTATAGATTGGGAGAAAACCTCCAAGACATTTGACCCAAATTTCAGAGAAATCTTTAAGAAGGAAATTACGATAACTTCCGCCAACTTATTTTTCCACTTACCTAACTTGAGATGCAACACCTGAACACTTAAAATAGGACATACCACATCATTCTTAATTTATTACTCACCCTCCTTGTCTTTCCACGAATATACGAGTTAATTTAGACGTTTTGAAAAGTCGGGGTGTTACATGGGTGAACTAAACCAACACGAAAATATCTCACATACATTAATAGGGATCACCCCCGACGAATTCCACTCGCAAGCTTGGATGATCTTGACGAATTCTTGCCTTTTTCTCCCTTTCTTTCTTCTTTTCTCTCTTCTCCAAGCCCTAAGCGTATTTCTCAATTCTCCAAACTGACTAAGTCATGTTTTTACCCCAATAAATCCCTAAAATCAAATTAGGAAATTAATTAGAGAAAAGACTATTTTGCCCTTCCCTAAATCCGGTTTGGGACTTTCCTCAATCCAACAGCCCAACTTTCGAAAAACATATCTCACTCATACGATGTCGAAATTATGCAATCTCGGCGGCGTTGGAAAGATATCTCCAACCATTTTAAGAGCTACTCCTAAATCCTCCTGATCTAGGAGTTATGACCGTTTGAAAATGGCCAAAACTCACTTTCTTAACTTAGACAATTTCCAGATTTCCTTATTCTTTCCAAAAATCAATATTTTCATATTTTAAACTCTTTATAGTTATTTATCGGTGCGGGATGTTACAAAAACAACTGAAAACAATCTTTGTTCGTTAAAGATAAAGCGATAACAAACTTAACTTTACTCATTTTTGAAAGTAATATAACTTCTGTGGGAGATTCTCTAACCGAAAACCATCACTATGAGCCTAAGTGATGGTACAACGTTTTACCTCACGTTGCCAAGGACCATCCTATACCTTGCCATCGGTATAAAACCTGAACTACTAAGTGGATCCACTAGTCTATGTTAAAAAGCACTAATGAATCATCTAAAAAGTATTATCCTTTTTTTGCCCATGATAGCTACATGGTTTTATGGGGACTTGAGTTAATATGAACTCTCGTTCCCATATCGGTGCTCAATACTACTTCCAAGATATACTTAGCTCATATGTTTTTAAAAACAACTTCTTCTCTGGTTTAAGATAATTGCTCAAACTTAGCTTAAAAAACTCTCATGGAATCAATGTTCCCTTTTCTTGCTTAAATGTGAAAACATTTATAAACTCTTTGGGATTACTTAGTTTCCATACACTTTTGAATAAATGAACTTCAATCTTTACTCTTTACTCAACTTGAACTTTAAGTCTTAAAACAAAGTTAAAAGCATTTGCAAAAGACTTCTTGAAAAGACTCGAAGAACTTCCTAAACTTGGCTCTTAACTGTCCTTAAATTTGAATTTATGTATTCAAGGTTATTATTCATGTTTCTGGATGATTTCTAGGTCTTTAGAAGTCATTTAGAGTTTCTAGAATCAATGGAAAGTGTTAAGACACTGTAGAATAACTTAAATAGGCTAAATGATGAAAAACTTGTGAAAAACTCCGATCCAGGCGTGTCCCTGGTGCGCCGTGCCAGACCCCAACTTACTGGGGCTTGTTTTGGGTGCATTGCAGGCGCGCCTCCCCAGCCTCCTTGCGCTATGGGGGCGCGACGCGCCTGGCCCTTACTAGGTGCGTCTAACGAGTTTTTCAACTCGTTTTCTGATCCTAAATCATTTTAAATCTGATTTTTCCCCAAATTTCACCTTAGATTCATGTACCCAAATCATATACAGAAAATCTAATCCAAACAACTCTAGGAAACAACACTTAATCATCAAGAAACTCCTAAAACACCACTAATGTTCAAGAACAAAATCAATTTAAGAACAACTATAAAAAAACATCAATTTCCCAATCCTTTAGAACGAAAATATGCTGAATTAAACATGCTTGGCGCGTGGGTGAACTAACCCAACGCTATGTGATCTCACATACCTTGTAGGGATCGCCCCCGACAAATTCCACAACCAAACTTCGATGATCTTGAGCGTTCTTGCTCCTTCTTCCCCTTTCTCCTTAGCTCTAGCGTGAAATCCCCAAATTCAAAAACTGATTAAAATCTGATTTGAACGATATTAAACTCCTAAAAATGGATTAAAATAATAGGGCACTGAAAAGACTAAAATACCCCTTAAAATTTCGGATTGGACAATTCCTTAATCCAACTGCCCAACTTCCTAAAGGAATAACTCACTTATTCGAACTTGGAATTGTGCAAACTTTTGCGGCGTTGGAAAGATCATTCCAAGATTTTTCCAACTAGATCTGGAACTACCTAACTCATCCTGATCTAAGAGTTATGGTCGTTTGAAGTTGACCAAAAACTCACTTTAACTTACTTAAAATTTTCCAGATTTTCTTATACTTTCCAAAAATGACTATTTCCAGATTTTAAACTTTTTTCTAGTTCTTCCTAGTTGCGAGTTGTTACACAAGTTGTTGACTATCCTGATTAAAACTGGTAAGGGACATGTGATTGTTATTGTATGTATAATAAGATGAGGGGATTGAATTTTGGGTTTGTAATAAGGGTAAAAAGTAGTTATATTCCTTTAGGTAGGTTGGAATGGTATGTGACCTCTTGGACCTCCTAAGGTTTTGATGTTAGTGTTGGTGAGTAGCTGTGTTTGATGGGGATTGATTCATTATATCTGGTTCATTTGAGGATGGTAGGTTATTAATTTGTGGTGTTAAGGGCACATGTGTGGGACTATGAGGCTGATCAGCATTAGTGACAGTAACAATGGTGTCATCATCCATCATATGAACTTTGTTAGGAGTACTGTTAGTGGAGTGCAATATATTCTGATTTATATTCAACTTTTTCAGTATTGTAGAAAAACTAGAATCAGCTTCAGAAAGAGTAAAAGGAAAAACATTTTCATAAAATGACATATCTCTGGAAGCATGTATTTTCTTAGTGCTCAAGTATAAAACCTTGTACCCTTTTGTGTTGAAAGGATATCCTACAAAGATGTGAGGTGTGGTTCTTGGTTCAAACTTGTCTTTGTGACTGTTGAGAGTAGGGAAACAAAGGCACCCAAAAGTCTTAAGGTGAGAGTAGGCAGGTTGTTTATTATACAACACTTTAAAAAGAGTTTTGCTATGGAGAACTGAGTTAGGCAGTCTATTTATCAAACAAGTTGTTGTAAGTATGCACTCTCCCTAGTATCTAGTAGGTATCTTTGACTGGTATAGTAGTGCCCTAGCAACTTCAAGAAGATGTTTGTGTTTTCTCTCTACCACACCATTTTGCTGTGGTGTGTATAGGCAGGATCTTTGGTATATTATTCATTTTTCTTGCAGGTACGTCTTTGTCACATGGTTAATGAATTCTGACCGATTGTCTGTTCTAATGGACTTAATAGTGACTGTGAACTGGTTTTGTACAAGGGACACACAAGATTTTATGGTCTGGAGGATGTTGCTTTCGTAACTAAGAAGTTGAGTCCATGTAGACCTACTAAAGTTATCAACAATTGTCAAGAAGTATTTATAGCTATTATGAGTAGGTACATGGTAAGGTCCCCACAAATCTAGATGAAGGAGGTCAAAATATTTAATACTGGAAGTGGCGATTTTTATTGGAAATGGTGATCTTGTTTGTCTGGCCATGGGACAAATAGTGCATACAAAAGGTTGTTTTGGTGAGAAGGATATGGGAATAGAGAAAATTCCTTTCATTTTGACAAAGGGCACATGGCCTAGCCTGTTATGCCATAAGTGATCAATGCAATTTCCATGAGACATGCATGACATGAGAGGATTATCAAAAGTGGAATTCACACCAGAAGATGCAATGGTAGAAGTATAGTTGAAACTAGGAGTCACAATATCACTTCTTTCATTACAAGGCAAATCAACAACATCAAACAAGGAATTACATGAAATGGATTTGAAATTGCAGAATTAGAAAGTAAACTAGGATGAATAGAAGCAAAATGTAAACTAGAATGAACAGATGAAAGTTTGTTGTGTGATCCAACAGTTGAGACAATGGAGTTAGGACAAAGAGTGTGACATTTTGAACACAAGAAATAGAGTCCATTATGTGCTCTACCAATCTCTAGAGGGCCCTTCCATTAAACAAGAAGAAGCGTTGAAACTGATCACTCATTTATCATGAGAAACTAAGCAATGATCTGATATCAAATTGAATTTAAAACTAGGTACAAACATAACTTTATACAAAGTTAATGAAGAATTCAAACATGCATCACCAATTTCTGTCACTTTTACTCTATAGCCATTTGGTAGGGTAACTAGAAAAGGGTAGGGTAATGGTCTAATGTTGATTAATAATGTTTTTTAGAAGGTTATGTGGTTGAGGCCCCGTAATCTATGATCCATGAATTATTAGACAACTTGGAACACTTACATGACAAACAACCAATATCAGTAATTGAAGAAGACAGGTTAGAGTACCTGCAAAATTCACAGCTCCACCTATAATGTTGTTTGCAACTTCTCCAGCTGAATTTCTAGTGTTGTTCCCTCCTTGAGTCTGAATGTGTTCCAAGATACTTACCAGTTGATCAAGTTGTTGTTTGGTTATAGTTGTATTCCTCCTGTCAGGTACATATATGTCTTCACTACCTTCAGGACCCTTTCCTTTGTAATCATCACGAGAACTATGAGCAACATCTAATGTCCCTGATGCATTTTTACCCTTTGTGAACTTGAAATTCGATGGAAAACCATGAAGTTTATAGCACTAATCCTTCGTATGTCCAGCTTTTTTACAATACTCACAGAAGATATTTGACATGTTTGGAAGTCTACTTCCCCCATTTCCCTTATAGGAAGAAGAGTCATAGTTTGTTCTGAAATTTGTGCTAGAACTAGAACTAGCAGCAACATTCACATGAAGGGAAATTGAATCAAAATTGAGTTTGCCATGAGGTTTGACCTCTCTGTGCCTTTCCTCTTGTACTAGAATAGAAAAAGCCTGAGCCATAGTAGGCAGGGGATTCATCATCAATATGCTACCCCGAACTATCGTGTATACCTTATTTAATCCCATGAGGAATTGAATGAGGCGTCTATCTAACTCAACCTTATGCATCTTCAACTTGCTTCTACAAGTTCACAAGCATGTGCACTGAGAACTAGTGTCCAGAGTGCTAAGTTCCTCCCACAGTTTGCGCATTTTGGTATAGTAACCATTAACATCGAGATTATCCTAAGTGAGTTCGTTGATTTCATGTTGGAATTGATACAATTTAGCACCATTGGCTTGATCGTACGTGCCATCCAATTCATCCCAAAGCTCCTTTGCGTTGTTGACATACTGCAGACTGTCGGCAAGATCTTTTAAGAGTGAATTGAGAAGCCACGAAGTGACCATGTTGTCACATCATTCCCACTGGGCAAAGGCAACTGAATCTGGAGATGGCCTTGCAATTTTCCCATTGATGAAGCCAGTCTTATTCTTCACTGACAGAGCTTGAAGGTATTCCCCGTCTCCATGAACGATAACCTGTTCCATAAAAAATGAGTGGAACAATAGCAGATCCGGCACTTTCAGATGGATGCATATAGAAGACATTGGAGGATATGCTTGCAGCAGGGTCCTGAAATGGAATTTGAGGAGCAGGTTCCTAATCGATATTGGGTTCCATGATTGCTAGAGATTGAGACGAAATTGAGAGAAGAATGAGTGCGGAAAGACGAGCGGAAGATGAATCTTACAGCTCTGATACCATGTCAAATTGAGGAGAAGCTGTGGAGAATTTCGGTTTTCCATTGAAGAAGCTTCGAGAAGAAAGAAGAATGAAGAGAAGGGCATAGCCCTGAGATTGATCAAGAGTTATTGGGGAAATGAAAAATTGATTTATCTCAACTGCAACCTACAATTTATACAAGTGTGTTATTCTCTTATCACAAGAAATTATTGTAGAGTAAAGCTAACTAACACAATAAGAAATAACTAACTTCTAACTAATTGTAACTAATCTACCAGCTAAGCCGGCTTACTCATTAATTTAGAAGCCAAGTAATCTATATCCCAACATAGCCTTGCATTGATTCAGGTTCTCTTTCATGTGATGAACCTTAAAGTGGATCTTAAAAATGATAGTATTAATATCTCCACCAAATTTTGAATAATTTTGCAGTGCTACTTTTTTGAACGAGCCACCCCACATGACACAAGGCATCCAACTACCCTTTTACCATCATTTTAATTTTGATAATTAAAGGAATGGGTAACCATCATGAATGATGATCGTCTGAACAACTTTTAGCACAATTCATCCTCCATAAAGTGTTTTTTTTGGAGGAATTTTTGGTCTATTTTATTGTCTTTTGGCACCACACCAGAATAATGAATTATCAGGTAACAAGTGATCTGGAAATTGGAAGACGTCAAATCAAGTTGCAGACTCAATGAACCATTGGTAATCCTAGAAATTTTTTATTATTGATGAGGCACAACTAGTACTAGTTGTATGAGGGAATTATTTTATTCATTTATATTCTGACTCATAGGACCCACATTATATTTTTCTTCTTTGCCTTTTATTTCTCTTTCCTCTTTTTTCTCATTTTATGTTTTTTCTAAATCTTTTTTAAACCAATATAATTACTCCCTTAGTTTGTATATATGAAAATAATTTATTTTTTTAAAATCATTATTTTTTTCTTAATAATTATAGGTTAAGAGTATAAAAAAGTTCAAGTTAGTTCTTTGAATTGTCATGTCATGAAAATTGACCACTAAAATTATTTTTTTCTTTCATTTTTCATTTTTCATTTTTTATTTATCATACATTAAAAAAATTATCTTCATATTTCATTTTTGTTTAACTTCTACTTTTAGGACTCATTCAAACATAAGAATTATTTATTTAAAAAAAAAAAATTCATTTAATTTGAAAATTGATATTTGATAATGAAAATTTGAATACAACTTTTTCAATTCGAACATATATTTCAAATCTGAAAAGCATGTTAGTATAATCTGATTTTTCAACTCACTTTTCATTTTTGAAATTGTATTTAAGTATATTCAAACATGAAATATCATTTCAAATATTTTGTTTTGCAAAAATAAAACATGACTCTATGTTCAACTATAATACCATTTATTTCAAATACAGTAAAAAATATATGTTTGAATTATAGAGCCAAACAATAATAACCATAACCATGTTTTCTATGCTCATAACCCCTTAAATTTAATGTGTAATTCAATAACAACTGTTTCACTATTTTTTTATAAGTTTTATATATACCTTTAATTGTATTTGTGTTAAAGATTCATTTTACTAAACTAGTCTTATTAATTATATTTAAAATTTTAAATTTGACTATTGATACCTATGTAGCTATTTGATGATAAAAATGATAATTTTTAAAAATATTTTTTGTTAAAATAAATAAGTAAAAAAATAAATTATTTTTTCATATACACTTGTAATTAAATTAATTTCAAAATAGATTTAGGGAAAAAAAAAAACAGAAAATAAGAAGAAAAAAAGAGAGGAAAGAGAAGGGCATGAAAGAGAAATCAAAGGCAAAGAAGAAAAAAATAAAACATGGGTTCCTAGGTTAGAACATAAACTAATAAAATAATTCCCTCATACAACTAGTACTAGTTGTGCCTCAGCCATAATAAAAATTTTCGCATACATACATCAAACAATAACTTTTTATTTTATTTTGTATTGTTCTTTCTATTTGGTGTTTGTATAATTGTATCTAGAGTTCTGATTTTGTTGCAGTGAAAATATGGTTGTAACAACTCCAATTTCACAATAGAACATTCAAATATTATAATCGCTAAACTCAAAGTTACAACGGAAAATGGAACTAACAAGGAATCGCAAAACAATAATGAAGTAGTAAAACAAAGAAACTATTGAAGAAGATAACTAGAAGGAAGATGAGAAGCTTAGACTCAAAGAAAGGGGATGAGAGGACTGACCATTTTTCTCA
The DNA here is from genome assembly GCA_036250505.1 of Solanum acaule. Lineage (NCBI taxonomy): Eukaryota > Viridiplantae > Streptophyta > Magnoliopsida > Solanales > Solanaceae > Solanum > Solanum acaule. Next base: position 8,661 of record JAJOOR010035209.1, on the reverse strand, counting down.
ACAATTTGCATAAACCGTTCATTCTCATCGTCGCCCTTTTTACCTTGTTGTTAATTGGGCCTGGTTCCTAAATCAACCTTGGTGAAGGCATTCCAATTTTGTTGCTTCTTTTCAGCCCAATAACTGGTTGTGTGGCATCTGTGTAGTTATTGACCTTAGGCCGAGGTTGGTTCATAACAATACTCCCGTCCCCAATAAGAACCTTGTCCTCAAGGTTCGAATCAAGAACAATCTCGTGTCCTCCATAGTAACGCCTATCGAGATGGCCTCCTCTGTAAGGGATGGTAAATAGTGACATCAGATTCTCTGTAAGGGATGGTAAATAGTGACATCAGATTCTCTGTAAGGGATGGTAAATAGTGACATCAGATTCTCTGAAGGGTTATGCTCAAGACCCTTCCATTGCCTAGCTTTCTGAAGCTTAAAAATATAAGCATAATCTGGATCAATATGTCCAAATAACGCCTTCCACTGCTTTTTCCATATATGTTGCACTAAACTAACATGATTGAATACTAAGAGAAACTCCAATGAACTATTAAAATGTTCTGATGCATCAGTTCCTACATGATTTTTCCCAAGACAGTAAACTTGTTCACTCCACAATGTAACTACTAAAAAGTAAGGAACGGAACTACTATTTGGAAACATACTCTCGTTGGCACCATAAGATAGAGGAATATCATGTATACCAGGATCAAATGGATGATTTGCAAAGGTGAGAGAAATAACCAAACCTAGTGAGGAATAAGAATAAGGTTGAAGAGTTATGCTCGAGTCAGAATCGTTGTTTGGCAAAACACTGTATAGAGCCTTTGTGAAAATATTGCACACAAAATAAGTTGGAGAACTCAAAGCCATCCATTTGTTCTGCCTTCGTGCAGCCCTCAATTGGTTCCCTACTAACCGCTCCAAAATCTTGTACCAAAACTTTGGTGACAGAATAAATTCAGAGATTTCTACCTTGTCGCTAGAACCTTTTACAATCATGAACACGAAACTAAAACCAGAATTCCAGATAGAAAAAGTTGGTTCAATTTCAATTAGAGATTTAACAGGTTCCACAGTGGGAAGAATGTAGAGAACTAACCCAAATAACTGAAATGTGTCCATCATGAAAAAGAGCGTGAATACAGATGTTGTAGGGTGCAATCGATGAACTTGTAGGCATCCACCAAAGGTTACAATGAGCAGATTCACACCGGGATCATAGGGGAATGGATTTAAGGCACATTGATCACTGGTCGTGGAATCAAAATGACATACACATATTTTAATGATCTCCTTGAAATAATAACAGTCTGCAGACCCATGTATTGTGATACGCATAATAGAACCGGGATCGAATGGAAATTCTAATTTGAATTGAGTTGATGGAAATTGATACGGGGAGAATGGAAGTTTAGTGGGATCGATTTCATTTAAGTGAGTAATTATACCATTGCTGGAACTACAAGCTGAGAGCATACAAGAGAGTGCAAACAACATTTCGTCAAACATGACAAGGTTACCGGAATCATACCTAACTGTGGAAATTGTGTGAAACCTGTCATCGAACACCTTGGTTTCAGGTTTTACGACATCGTTCTTCACTGAATTGGCAACTTTCATGTCAACATCCCTAAAAGGTATTTCAGCGAACACCTTGTAGGCGGATATTCCTGAGATCTCCTCTAATTTTCCACCACTCAGCCAGAGTATTCCAGCGTTCAAACCAAATGGGAAGTCGTGGACAACACATTCCTGAAGCGAGGTTTGAATGCAATCATCAACAGTCTCTGAATCAGAGGCCACTAAATCATCGAAGACAAGGGTGGATTCGTCAAAAGACAAGGCAGGATCCCCCTTATCGTCGTCAGATGAGTCCACATCTAGAGGCACTGGATCCGCAACGACTGACTGGGAGTAAGAAGACAGTGTGTGTTGGACATTGTCGAGTTTGCAGAGTCTATAAGAGAAGTTCTCGTCCAACTTCCGCATCATATCAAGGACGTTGACATTGTCACTGATCATGTTAGAGTCATTACAGAAATGCAATGCCAATTTCTCGGTGAAGTGTTTCCAGTCAAAAAATTGTTTGTTGCGATACAACCATTGGAACCAATCATAAGCAGCACCATTGAGATAAAAAGGGGCAAGAGGTAGCCATTCCTTTTCCGAGAAACCAAGATATGTGAAATATTGCTCCGTCCTAAAAATCCACCCAGTTGGATTGCCGCTGCTAAATCTATTGAGTACCATCAATGCCATTGGAGTACTCTCAATGAAAGCACCAATGTAACAACTCCAATTTCACAATAGAACATTCAAATATTATAATTGTTAAGCTAAAAGTTACAGTGGAAAATGGAACTAACAAGGAATCGCAAAACAATAATGAAGTAGTAAAACAAAGAAACTATTGAAGAAGATAACTAGAAGGAAGATTAGAAGCTTAGACTCAAAGAAAGGGAATGAGGACTAGACATTTTTCTCAACAATTTGCATAAACCGTTCTTTCTCATCGTCGCCCTTTTTACATAGTTGTTAATTGGGCCTGGGTTCCAAATCAACCTTGGTGAAGGCCTTCCAATTTTGTTGCTTCTTTTCGGCCCAATAACTAGTTGTGTGGCATCTGTGTAGTTATTGACCTTGGGCCGAGGCTGGTTCATAACAATGGCATTCTCTATATATGAATGAATGAAAGGGTAAAGTACATTAAAGAGATCCATCTAGATTGAACACTCACAATTATGGGTGCTAGAGTTCATAACAAATCTGAGCTATGCATCTATAAGTAAAATCAAGCCTTCAAAGAAAGAGATTGAAATTTCTCAATTTGAGAGGATAGCATTCGAGAGAGTAACATTGATGTGCACTTTCACAATAAAGACAAATCACTTGCTATTTCAAATTGTCATCGATCAATTAGCTTTCTTCACAATAAAAAGAACAATTACTCTGCTAACGGACTCCATGACAATGGATTGATGCACTTCCGCAAGAAATTAAGAGAAAGAAGTTAAACTTGGCAGTTTAATTTAGGTAATATATCATCAATTAGCCATCTTGCTATCCAACGGTATGCATTTTGTGTCAAATGAACTCCATCCCAACTGATGTGAGTACTCGGATCAACACACACAGGAACTCTTGGAGCACCACATCTTCTATGTACATCATAATTATATTCTCCTCCTATTCCACAACATGCTTTTTGCAAGGAGTTGTTGTCGAATCCTGAAAATGTAGTACAAGAAAGTTGGTAAATGTATATGGTTTTCTTCCCCTTTTCACTTATGTATGTAGTAATTCAACCTTATAATTAGGAAAAGGAAATGATATACTATCTTTTAAGCACTTACCAAGACTGCCGGCATTTTGTAGAAGCCACAGAAAGGCGTTGTAGTAGTCACCATAAATCAGTGTAATGTTTGGGTAATCTTTCTTCAACTCATCAATGGCTTGTTGCAAATTACGATTGAAGAATATTGCAAAGTTATTTAAGTCTTTCAAGCAATGGTACTCATCATAGGCAGTTGAGATGTTGGTCATGAATTTTGTTAGGAAAATTGGGTGACAACCTATTGGGAAGTTGCCTGGAACTATAATTTGAGTAGCCCCAAAACCGATGACCCTCTGAAAAAAGTAATTGATCACTAGAAAACAAATTTTAATCAAATAAAAGAAGTAATCAAGAGGGAAAAGGTAAATAGAAGCGTAAAATCAATCCCCCACCTCAAAATTGAGAAGTGTAATTCACTATTATATTGGCTTTCTTAATGATGGAACTCTAAAGAAGACGATCTTTAAATTGCTTATATACTCAACGAAGATAACTAGTACTATTTCTAGCAAGTGTGACATCCTTGGTATTCATAATGATGGGGTTTGGATTTAATTAGTAGGATATTACAAAGACTATCAGATTGAGACAAGTGACAAGAGGAAGAGAGGGGTTAAAACAACAATCATAACCTATATATCCTTAATTATACTTTAAAAGAATTTAAGTTCTTATGTATTTGCCAGCAAACAATATATTTACACAATTGGAAGGCTAGAAGGGACAAAAAATGGATCTCAACACACAATCACAATCTTTTGAGTGCACACAAAGGTAAACCCCTACAATAGCTTGCAAATCACACTGAAGAGATAAACTGCATTAGGCAAATTCCGTGGGACGAGCTTGACCTTGAAGGCAGTTGTATGTAAGTGGTTTCGAACTTGAAACCTCTGTTATAAAAGTCGCAAGCCAAACCATCTTAGCAAGGGGTTTCAAACTAAAGACCTCTATTATGGAAGGGTAAAAAAGAAGGATGTTATTATTTCTTCAACAAATTTAGATCTGTAGTGGATTCTGAGTAAGAAGTCACCATTACTCACGAGGCCTCCAACTCCCTTCCTACCATTCACGATTGTGAGAAAGGCTATTTAAATTTTGAAGATTGAAGGAATAAACTCACTTTAACGCCATGAATGATGGTCTGAACAACTTCCGGCACCATTCTTCGCGACTCGTCCATGGTTTTACCTTGTGATAAGCCATAAATGAATTCATTTCCTCCAATTTCTCCAACTAAGAAAAGTGACTTGTTCATTTTTTCTGGGCAATCTAAGAAGAAAATAATTAATTGGATATATAGTTAGTGCAATTTGCAGAAGCAAATAATCATATTTAGCAAATTAATGAATTACCAGGGGAGTAGGTGGTCTGGAAATGAGAAGACATCCAATCAAGTTGCACACTCAATGAACTATTTGTAAGTGCTATATTAACAATGTTGTTCTCTGCGAGGGATTTGGCAGATAAAGCAGTACACCCAGCTACTGCAAAATTCACACCATGTCTAAAATCTGCATTTTCATCCTTGTACGGATTTAGCAGAGGAAGACCAGATTCCACAGCTGTACGTTTTGATAGAGAAATTAATCATAAAAATTATCAAACACACATATCTATAGTAATTGGGGATTCAATTCAAACCTATGAAATCAATGATGAGCATGCCATTAGAACAACGCCCAGTTGCATTCTGGTAAAAATCCATTCCATAAGGAAGTGCTCCACATGACAAATTAGCTCCACAAAGGGTCTCTCTGATGCAATTGCCGGTATCGGAAAGTGAATCACCAAATTGATATATTTTATCAAATCTGCAATTCATCAATAGTGGATTTTGAAGCTTTAATACTTGTTGAGCATCGCCGACTTTCACCATTAAAATGAGCAAAGAAAGAAGCAAGGTTATTGTTGCTGCCATTTCAATTTGCCAAACAAAACTATTGAGCTTATACACACTATTCTACATATATTCAGTAGCAGTGTTATTTTTCCTGCAGGAAGTACAAGAGCCTCGAGAAATTAATTAATTAACATTGATTCTCTGTGTTATCTAAATGCCAGCTAGCCCAGATTTACTACTTTTTAAAAGAAAAGGGTCAAATATACCCCCTTGCTATTTAAAATAATTTGATTCAATTATACCATTGGAGGAACGTGCAACTGATTTCCACGGATTTATAATAAGTTTAAATCATCTGCTATCTTTTAAATTTTTTCATATAATTCAATTAGACACTTGAACTTAAATTTGTATCTATTAAATAGTGTTGCTTATTAAACGAAACAAATATATAATTATGCTTAAGAGTTTGACTTATTAGATATTGACTTTTAAATATACTAATCTGCTAATCAATCAATAAGCCATCGGTTGGTTCGATACCGAATTAGTAATTAACAGGTGACTATCGAACGATGTATTGGCCCAATCATTTTATACTCTCTTCATTTACTCACTCACCAATATATTAATCTCTCATCAAATAAAATAATTTTCCCATCCCTACTTAAATAATTGGTAATTTTGTAAATATAAATCACAATGAAAAATATATGAAAGTCTAAATATTAATGGTACATGCATTTATTTATCAAATATACTTACGATAATAATGTAACTATGATAATTTTTAACGATTAATGATTTATTCAGAAAATTGAATAATCTCCTCTCGCACAAATAAATTGTTAACTATGAATTTTGTTGTTGTTTTTACATGTTTGTGTGTAAGAAATTTATGAAAAAATAATAATTTGGAAGAATTCATATAGATTAATATCAAAGAAACATTTTATTTTATTGATAAGAAAAGAGATTTTTTTTTTGGGGGGTGGGTGGGGGGGGGGGTAGGTGGTTAAAATTAGTACACCTTGGGAGTGTACCCAGGGGACACAATCCAATTAATTAAGCATGTGGCCACCAATATTAATTTCGCGTGATGGAGAAATAAAGAAAACAGAACAATACTTGTTATAATAATATGTATTATGTATTTATTATACATAATTATATTTTAAAAAGTTGTCTTTTATAACTATACTTCATTATGAAAAAAAAAAATTAATCTCGTTCATCTTTCTCCTCTCGTTTCTTCCCCTCCCTCACTACAACATATATGGAGCAGTTGGTTGGACAATAGCTCTTCCATACAATAAAACCAAAGTGCTTATAATCTTGAACCACATAAACTTGTATACATACATTTACCAGCCAAAACATTCACTTATTAACATTAACACAAGTATAACAACATTAACATAGCCAGTGAAATTTTACAACATAAAGTATGAGGAAGATAGAGTGTACGCAAATTTTATCAGTATCTCGTAAATGTAGAAAGACACCAAGTATAACTAATTTGAGAAACAAATACATGACCAGAATATAAAAGATTATCCCACATGACATAAAGATACATCTACCACATTACTATCAGGGAGCCCCACATGATCCAATATCTTGTTCATTACAAATAGTGCAAGATCCAACAAATTAAATCCCTGTCAATTTTTAATTGCCACCCAACAATATAAGTTTTTTTGTTTTTCCAAAAATAAATTAAAAGATTGAATTTAAACAGGGCAGTTTAATTGTGGTATTATGTCATCGATTAGCCATTTTGTTAACCAACTGTATGCCTTTTGTGTTAAATGAAGTCCATCCCAACTTATGTAAATATTCGGGTTTGCACACGCTTCGACTCCTGGATCACCACATATCATATCTTCTCTATAATTGTAGTCTCCGCCTATTCCACAACATGGTTTCAGTACAAAATTTTTGTTGAATCCTGAAAATTTATTTTAATAAAAAGAGTTAGTAAATTGCATGACTTTCTTCACTTTATCTAATCGTCCGTAGAGCCATTAAAATAAGTTCGGCCATGTGGTTGGCCCAGCCCAACCCAACTCAACTTGTATATGAAAGAGAGATTTTAGCACTTACCAAGAGCAACAACATTTTGTCGAAGCCAGAGATAGGCATTGTAGTAGTCACCGTAAATGATTGAAATGTTTGGATACTCTCTCTTCAACATGTGAATTCCTCGTTTCAAATAATTGTTGTAATACATTATAAAATTGTTCCACTCTTTCACGCAACCATACTCATCGTAGGTAGTTGATGGTCTGGTACCAAATATCGTCAGGATAACCGGGTTACAACCCGCTGGAATATTACCTGGAACTACAATTCGAGTAGCTCCAAAACTTATGACTCTCTGAAAAAAGTCATAGTTAGTAAACAAATTTCAAGAGATCAAAACATAACAACGATATATATATACTTACTCTAACACCACGAATGATGGCATGAACAATATCAGGCACCATTCTTCGCAACTCTTCCATAGTTTTACCTTGATTTAAGCCATAAGTGAGTTCATCTCCTCCTATTTCTCCAACTAGGAAAAGTGAATTTTCCAAATATTTTGGACAATCTAGCAACAAAATTAAGTAGAAAAAACATCAATGTAAATAATTAATAGCTTATTATATACTATAATATATAATTTCTTACCCGTAGAGCAAACTGAATTGAAATGAGAAGACATCCATTGAAGTTGCACACTTAATGTACTATTTGTGTATGACATATGAATTTTCTTCTTTGCTAAGGATTCGACTGATAAAGCAGTAGCCCCTGATACAGCGAAATTCGCACCATGACTAAAATCTGCATTTTCTTCTAACGACGGATTTAGGAGAGGAAGACCACATTCCAGCGCTGTATATTATATTATCAGAAACATATATACATAATTAGTTGTGGATTCAACGTACGTAAATATAAATACGTACCGATGAAATCAATCATGAGCAATCCATTAGAACAACGCCCCGTTACTGCTTTCTGGTAAAAATTCATTCCATATGGAGGGAATCTACACCCAGAATGAGCTCTACAATACGTCTCTCTCAGGCAGTTTCCGGTATCCGAAAGTGAATCACCAAACTGATAAATTCTATTAATTCCGCACTTTTTCATTTTTCGTTCTTCAAGCTTTATTAATAATTTTTCTGCGTCAGCTTCAAGAAGCAACAAACTCATTATTATTATTATCAAGAGATGAAGCACTACTACAACTCTAATTGTGAATGCCATGATCCAACCTGAATTCTTACGATTAGTAGAATATTTGTGGTTGGTTATATAGAGAGTAGGGGTGTCAATGCTACGGTTCGGTCGGTTATTTTTAAAAAATTATACCATCTCAATTTTTTGGGTATTATATAATATATAACCAAAATTAGATTTTTTAAAATCATTCCAATCATATCGGTTGGTTAATTTACAATTTTTTTTTACTTTTAAAATACCACCTCAAAATATA
>JAJOOR010035208.1:0-13224 GCA_036250505.1 Solanum acaule | reverse complement strand
AAAGGTCCTTCTGAAAAGGACATATGACAAGGTATTGACTCTAAAACAATGTCTGTATTTGAGAAAGTTATAAAAAGTAAAGAACAAAATATTTGTGGGAAAAGGTTACCTCACAAAAGATCTTTTCAAACTTAGTATTTCTGTTTGTTCTTACTTGCTTGAATCAAATTGTTTGTGACATAAATGCTTGGGACATGTCAATTACAAAACCTTGCAAAAACTGATCAACTTAGAAGTTTTGCCTAACTTCTAGTGCAATAAATCAAAATGTCAAGTATGTGTTGTTGAAAGGAAGTTTAATACCTTAGAATTGATTTACAGTGACATTTGTGATATGAAGTCAGCATCATCTCGTGGTGAGAAAAAATGTTTTATAAATTTTATTGATAATTGCACTACATATTGTTATGTTTATTTGTTGAATGGTAAGGATGAAACAATAGAAACATATTGGCAATATAAAACTGAAGTTGAAAATCAGTTGGATAAAAAGATTGTCATGATTAGAAGTGGTAGATGTGGAGAATATGAATCTTCTTTTGCAGAAATATATTTGGAAAATGGAATCATCCATCAAATTACTGCACATTCTCACCTCAATCTAATGAAATTGTTGACAGGAAAAAACCAAACTTTGAAGAAAATGTTGAATGTCCTATTTATAAGTTCAAATTTACCACAAAATTTGTGAGGGGTGCTATCATTATAGCAAAATAGAACAACAAAAAAATTGTATGTTCAGAAAGAGAGAAACAAAAAGTTTTGTTTGTTAGTAAAGGGAGTAACAAATAAAAAAAACTTTTGTTTGTTAAGAAAGGAAGCAACATAAAGTTGTGTTTGTTCAGACTTTGTTGTATCCTGATGTAGACAATAAAATTCGCGTCGAGAAAATAATAATCAAGAACCAAAAATTATGAAACAATCGTTTTATTGATTTAAAGTGCGAGTGTTACAATCTCTATAATTCCTCTGAATTCGCCTTTTCAAATTTAATTCAAGGGCTCTTGAGCTTGATATTGAACTTGGGATTTATCTCGATCTTGATCTTTATCTTGATCTTGGTCTTGAACTTGAACTTGGACTTGATCTTGAACTTTATCTTGAACTTGAACTTTATCTTGATCTTGACTTCTAGTTGAATCCAAGGGCTTCGAGCTTGATCTTGAATCCGGCGGTCTTGATCTTTATTGTTCTTGATTTTTATCGTTCTTGAAACTTGAATGCTTGAATTCTTGAACTCTTGAACTTGTAGAGAAATCAACAGCTTTTGATCCACGAGCTTTCTCTATCTTCTTGTTAAAATTCTTGGTCCTCTTTTATGAATTATGAGGACCCCTATTTATAGTTTTAGAATAGGGGAGTTGTGATTGGAATAGGATTCCTCCGGCCAATTAGATTTAAGTAACATGACATATGAGCTTTATGGAGCGGGCTTTAATTAAATTCATATTTATTAAGTTTAAATAATTAATTCAATTATATTAATCCATAATATTTATTTGGACTAATATATTAATGAATTTAATATAATCTGAATCATTTTAATAAATTTATATTTAAATAAATTTTAAATGATTACAACAATATCATGGTAGCTCATGGATTCATTAGGTGAGAATGTCCTTTCAACCTTAGAATTATCAATATGTGAGTAAACATTTCACCATGTTCATGGTGTTAATGAGAATAGCCTTTCAATCAACACAACAATATTATCATAGTCCTAGACAATTCATGTATAGTCATGTGTAAGGGTAAGGGGAGAAGGATCTTGCATCAATACCACAAATACACAATAGTCATAGAATCTTCATTTTATAAGTGAATCATGAGCTCATATACAATTCTTATCAACACGTACAAACCTTCATAATAAGCCCTTCAAGGGCTATGAATCAACTCATCCCAAAAATCTAGCATTAGCACTTTAGATAAAGGTAATATCAAGATTCAACAATACAATCAACATCTTAGTCATATTATAGTCATGTTCATGCATGGGTGTGTGTGATTGTCCTTCCAATGACACAACAATAACATTATCATAATAGACACTTTATTCTCAAAGATAAACCGTTGAAGGTGTGATATACTTTGTTATGTTATTATTAGATATATCTTGTGAAATATGTCTTTTTATTTTCTATTTATTAGATTGTTATAAAACAAATATAGAATGTTACAACAACAACAACAACATTTCAGTAAAACCTCACTAAGTAGGGTTTAAGGATGATAAAGTATATATGCAGATCTTATCGTTATCTCTTAAGATAGATATATTGTTTCTGAAGACCCTCAACTAAAGTGTATCAAACACAAGTAAAAAAAAAAAGAAAATAATGTCGAAAGCATAGCAGTTAATTAAATTTTTTTTAAAAATATCATAAAGTCTTAAAAAATAAATAATAACAACAAAATTGTGTGAAAATAGAGAATGATAGATATATAAAAATTAAAATTAGCTAAATCAATAAAATAAGAATCGAAAGAAATTTACATGTGTGATCTAGGGGTGTGCACTATTCGGATTAAACCGAATAACCAAACCGAATTTTTATTTGGATTGTTTTTTTTGGTTTTTCGGATTGGTTTTGGATTAATAAATTACTTTGTTTGGTTTCGGGTTTTAAAAAATAAAAGTCGAAAAAAACCGAATTATATATATATATATGTTCAGGTTTAGAATTAAGTTGGAGTTAATCACTTTTGTCCTTTTTTGATTATTGCCTTTCATGATGATTACATTTATATTTTATGTTTGAATTACATCTATATTAGGTATACTTATAAGTATTGTGTTTTAAGTTTTACTTGTGATTTATATTAGAAAGTATATTTTAAGGGATTAAATATTATTACTTTGGTTATGCTATTAATTATTGACATAACCGAATAACCAAATCGAAAAAAGCCAAATCGAATAGAGGAAAACCAAATCAAATCAAATTTATTTTGGATCGGATTGAGTTACACTTTTACAAAACTAAAAACCGAAAAATCTAAACCAAATAATATAAAATCAAACCGAAAAACTGAATGCACACCCCTACTGTAATCTCATCACGTATAGTTAACTTTTTTCCTTGCGGTCACATTAGAAATAAGATTATATATCATAGCCAAAATATTATAATCTATACACTATAATAATCAAGTACAAGTCAGTTGATTGAAATGGTCAAATGACGTTATTAATTGATTTGATTTTTTTTTAAATCCATACGATGGATGTTTTTCCCCCGTCTTCCCAAACCAATTTACAGCGAGAATGGTAAGGGGCACACAAACAAAGAATGTCGTTGTGCGGGGATGCGATTCGCCAATTCAAAAAAGAATGATCTTTTCTTTTCTTTTTTTAACAATTTTTTAATTTCAATTATTTACGGGCTATGTTTAAGATCATAAGATTAAGGGATATTAAGTACATATGATATATTGTTAATTTAAGGTCGCAAAATTCTAAAGTTCTTTTTTCTTAAACTCGGTGTCCAATTATAATAGGTCAAACAAATTAAAATGGAGATAATAATTTGTATTTGTTTTTTATAATTATTTATTGGTTGTGTATCAAATACAATCTTTTTATCTCCAAGGTAGGATAAGACTACCTACATCTCATCCTCTTCGGACCTCATTTATAGAATTATACTAGATATGTTATTATTTATAAAAATAATTTAATCTTTACCTCACTTTAATAAACTTTAGACAAAGTAAATTTGTTTCCTCCTTATTCTTTAATATTTTTGCACCAAATAAATTTATTGTAAGAAATTGCATTAAATTTCTTACAAAGCATATAATTTTATGGAGGAAGCAATATATATACAATTTGATTATATATAAAAAAAATTCTTAAAGACTAATTTGTTTGATAGTGTTATCCCGAAATATAATTAATCTATTATGGGTTTAAAACTATATCATCATATATTTTTAAAAATTGAATTAATTAAAAAAAATAGCCAAAAGCTAAAATGAGGAAAAACCGACCTAATTGATTTGTTGTATTCCAACGTTTAAAAATTTATTTAATTTCTTTTATAGAAAAATCATTCAACTAAACCATGAACCCCTCTAATTGTGACAAAAAAAAGAACTTTTTCACATGAAGGCTTGAAATAGGACCAACTTGTTGTTTTTTTCCTTTTCTGTCAATTAAGACTTGAGATATAAAATATTTGGTTTGAAGTCAAAAGATAGAAGAAGTTTGGATTTTGTTTTAAAAGTTGGAACATGGCTGTATTAAGATATTAGTTGGTTCATTGTATCTGTTGAGAATCAAATTAAAGTTAACTAGTTTTCAGCGGATAAAGACCAAAGATCTTGAGCGACCTATCCAGCAGAAAAAACTCAAAAGATGAAGAAATATCATTAATCTCTTCATGCTAGTTCCAGCCTTGAAGTACCACTTGTACAAAGAAGAATCCCATTTGTTACATGATTCTTTCTTCATACATATAGATACAGGATCTATAAGGCAATTACTTAGAAGTATATTTTATGTTGCAGTCTTTCCTATATGGTTACGGCACAACATAACTAAGAGAGTCATTCTATTAGGACATGTAAAAAATGGGCAGGCTCGAGCAGTCTAGTGTCTAAGTTGATTGTTCAGACGATCACCACAGCACTTAATATTTTTGGTAGTACATGATTTTCTTTATCTCTCCCCCGTCAATCGTTAGGTTTCTCCATCTCTTCTAAACTTTTGTGGCCTCCAAAAACATCAAATGGAAAGCTCAAAAACAGGACAGTAATGCTCAACAAAACCTCTTCTAGGAAGGGCTCCATTATACGTAAAGCTGTTCTTGGAATCTTAGTTTTATTTCAAGAAATATATTAGAATAACTACAAAAAGAAATGATACATGTTATCCCGAATCATTCAGACAAAGGTTACATACAAAATACAAACACAAGAATATTGGAATTTGGGAACAAAGGGAAAAAGACGGCTCTTAAGTATTCACAGCTGCACAGTGCTTCCTAATCTCACCAGCACAGCCGGTCTTGACTTCAATCTTTCCCATTTTCTCCATAGCTAAACCAAATTCGACATAGAATTGTTTGAGTGATCCTTGTACTAGCTCGTTGATGAATGACTTTGTTGTCGCACTTGTTGTCAAGGCTGCATCAGATTGGAACAACCCTTTTCTCTTGAGAACAAGCTGGAAGTAGCTAAGATCAAATTTACTGGAACTTCCAGGATCCATTTCAACAATTGTGGTGTTGTCATTGATTAATTTGCATTTCTTCATCTTGAGATTAGATGCATATTCGCTGTCTAGAGATGGATCTTTTTTTCCCCAAACTCCAGTAAAATTGTATAAACGTGATGAAAATGACGGACAGTGAGAGACTCCAATGGTATGTGCACCTGATATAAAATTGTATATATAGTAACAATGAGCTAAATGTATGGAAAGTTCTAATATAGCATAAGAAGAAATGAGCGCGGATGTACTAATTTAAACTTACCAGACAATAGTACCAAGTCTTTAAGGTCAAGACCCTTGCTGGCAAAAGACGTCTGGAGACTGGAAAAGTTACTTGTAGGAGGAGGGATGTTTGCCAAGGCTTCCGAGGCATTTGATATTCTTCCATCTCTTCTACCAGTTGGAACCTTCCAATAAGGGCCTCCCTGAATAAAAAAGAAGACAAGATTAAGAACATATTCCATTCAATTAAGCTCTTTCATGGGTAAAAGAACCACCTATCTCGGTTTTCTATCAATAGCCTCAACTATAACCTCAGCTCTATATAGTGTCCGGGTAGGATACGATTATTAGCAAATACAGCCTGCAATATGGTTCAGAGTTTTGTACTTACTGTGACCACAACAGAGTCTCTAGCAACCAAGGCAACAATATCCGCACATGACACAACTCCAGGGCATTCAGCTTCCAATGCTTTCTTCACACCATCGATAAATGAGAAGCCTCTCAGTGTTTGATTAGGAACAGCCACTTTTTCAGTCTGGTTTTTCGTGCTCGAAGTGAAATTAAGGAGTACAGAACCATCACAACCCTGTAAGAACCCAATCAAGTAAAATGAGGAAACTACATTATCAGTTCAAGAAATTCACTCTTCATATGAAATGAGGTATAAACTTACCCTGACAAAGCAATCGTGGAAATGCAGCCTGAGCAACGCAGCTGCAAGAGGCGGAGCATTTGGGATTTGCTTTTGCACATAATCTTGAATTATCTTCTCTGCTTGCGGACAGCTCTTTGCATAGAAGTTGAGCTGCAACTGACCATGGCTAGAACCAACTATTCCTAGTAGAATACACAACACTAGAAAATTACCCAAATTGCCAAATTTAGACATTTATATTACTTATTACTTCTTTTTGCAACTTTTGAAAGAGATATTTTTCTTTGTTCGAGTTGCTACACATATCAACTCCAAACAGATCAAAAAGAATTTATAGGCATATTGCTTTAGCTAACTTGCATTAGTTTAAGAAAACAGATTTGTTAGAGTCTATCTCTTTCATTCAATGAGGTTATTATGTCATGATCATATTGACTGATCCCTCAGCATGTTAGACACTTAAACTAATCTTCTTTTTTAAAAAACACTACTTGATAATATCATTATTGTTACCTGCTCCTGGAGATTATAGCTACCTTCATAAGGGTGCCACTACAACAAAAACAACTTTTTAGCAGCAATAAATATACACATTAACAAAGAGTACTAAAGTCTTAACCAACATTAGTTAATTGTCATTTGATCCAATACCGCTATAGGCTCTAAGGACATTTACAAAGAGTGGAAATTAAGCTATTGTCATTATTGTCTAAACAAAGTAAAAAATATGCTTTTTTTTTTAAGGAAAAGACTCAAATATGCCATCGAACTTTGAGAAAAGATTCATTTATGTCATATGTTAAAAGTTTGGCTTATTTATGGCATTTCCGTTTGAGAAAAGACTCATCCATGCCATTATTTATTAGCTCATTAGGCATAGATGAGCCAAACTTTTATCAGATGGCATAGATGAGCCTTTTTAAAAAATAATTTAATTAATGACGTGGCCGAATCATAATTGATCACGTGTAAAAAATGGTTTTGCAAAATCGGAATTATTTTCTGTTAACAAATAATGATGGATGAGCCTTTTCTCAAACGGAAATTACATAGATGAGCAAAACCTTTAATAGATGACATTGATGAACCTTTTCTCAAAGTTCAATGGCATATTTGAGTCTTTTCCTTCTTCTTTTTTCAGTATATTATTGTTAAATTGATGGAGGTAGCTAGAGACCATTTGCTTATTGTTTTTGTTCTGTGTATAAAGAGATAGTATAAGGTATTTGGTATTAGTAGTTCAATGTGCGAATCAAAATATGTAGTATTAGTTCAAAGTCTAGAAAAAGTTGGAATTTTTTTTTTAAAAAGTTGGAACATGAATGTTTTAAAATGTAACAACTTCACCAGAAACCACCAACCTCAGAGTAATTGTATTTGCTTAGGTATTTTGAATAAATGGCATGTCAAGTTCATGGTCTTCTCGCTATTAAGAGCCTCATCTCATCTCGGGTCAAGGGTAACCCCAACTAAATCTCTCACATCATTCTACCTTCATACTATTTTACTAGATTATATATAATTACTTATAAATAATATTTTTTACTTATTTTTCAAATATTAAAAAAAGAGAGTATATATTGAAAACACTCCTAAACTTCGCATAAATTATTAATTTTATTCTTAAATTATCTATTGACAACCTTAAAACATCCATTTATTTGACTAATTGAAGTTAAATACACCCCTGAACTTGCAATATGAAACAAATACACCCTTAAATATGTCAAGTTTACGGATATTTTCAACATTTTTCTCAATTACTTTTATTAAAAGTTACATGATCTTACAAGAGTTTGAAACCATTTGCTATGTCATGTGACAGAAAGTATCTAAATTTGTTAGTCAAGTAGATGAATATTTTTAAAATTATCAATAATTTAGGGACGAAACTAATAATTTATGTCAAATTCAAGAGTTGTTGAAAAAAAAAATTAAGAAAGAAACTCACTTGTTTTTTTTGTTTTGTTGTGTGATTTTTCAAAATGAAACGTTTAGGTGACCCGCGGGTGACTCTATACTCGTCTGCTTGGATAAGATAAAGGGACAATTCCGATAAACCCTCAACACTCTACTCTGCTCTTCAAGGGTTTTAGAACCAATCATCTAATCCTGCTTCATCTTGCTTTTGCTTCCAGAAATCTAAAACGAAAAGGGGTAAGAATACATTTCTATGAAACCTCTTTTAAATGGTAGATGCACCATTTCATGAATTGATTCTTGATTCTATTGAGTGAATGAATGTCATTTTGGTTGTCAATTTTTCTCCTTTTTCGTTTTTGCTCATAGCTTGGATAGGTGGGAACCCTTTTCTTGCTTCTTTTCTGCGTAAATCTTTCACTTCAGTTTGTATGAAGCAGGTGCTTGACTTTGACTACTTAGTTTAGATGTTAATTTGAGTCTGTGATATATTTTTGCGGTAATGGAGGATCAAAAGTTTATTTGATAGAGTCCTCAATGAAAAATTGAAGTATTTGAAATGTGATAAATGAGAAGTATAACAAGAATTGCCTATTTTCCAAAATGAAAAATGAAGCACTTGAACCAAGGGTCTTTCGGAAGCAGCCTCTCTACGTACACTTTACCCTCCCCAGACCCCACTTAGTGGGATTTCACTGGGTATGTTGTTGTTGGTGGTGGTGGTGGTGGTATTTTCCAAAATGAAAAGACTTTAGGAGTATAAGTAAGAGTGACAATTTTTTTGGAAGCGATTGTGAAATCTGGTAAATATTTCATGTTTGCAGTTGCCAGAACTGCTGCTTGAAACATGAAACTCTGCATTTTCTTTGATGTGGGTGCTTCCCAATAGGTCAGTTTGATACCGTCTGGATGCTACCCAAAAAATTGGTCTATAACTCAAATTCTCATCTTGTTTTGGAAATGAAGAGACCAACCAATTTCTTCTGAAAAAAAAAAGATGTTCTTTTGGTTAAATCAGGTCAAGGCAACTTACTATTATGAATTCAACTACAGTTGGACAAAAGCAGTTAGTGTGTGTGTTTATATAGCACTTGACTAAACAGATTTGAGATGGCTGCAGAATTTGGTATAAAATGTTCCAGATATATGGTATTTGTTAGTTGGTAATACCTTAACCAAAAATGAGAAAACTTGAAAGAAGCGCAAATTAGGGCTGTGAAAGTACTTTTTTATTGAGATTCCTACCGGATGCATCATAATTCATATATCTTGCAAAATATGTGTGTTGTTGTGCGAGTAATTCTACATACCTGCTTTTCTCTCGGACATTGCTTTGAAGGATACACAGTGATTGCTTGTATTGAATTGACTTTCTTTAAACTAACACCTGTTAACGTTGTGTAGCTGAGGCTGGCTCATTTTTCTTGTGATAGCAATACAATATAGAGGGTGTCATATGGCGAATCTCATAACTATGCCTGCGTTAAGCCACTTATCCACCAACACTATCAGCCTAGAACGAAGAAATTTATGTGCATCCTCCAGGAGATGTCGAGGAGTTAGGGCAATGATGGCAGAAAAACCACTGGAGGAGCTGTATCATGTGAGAGTAGAGAGAAATGTGACAAAAGATCGACTAATAGAACTTGGAGTTCAACGATGGTCAATGTGGAAAACCGGCAAATGCAAGTTGCCTTGGGATTGGCATGTAGACCAGTTGGTTTACATTGAAGAAGGTGAGGTCAGGGTGGTACCTGAAGGAAGCAAAAGATTTATGCAGTTTGTGGCAGGAGACCTTGTCCGGTATCCAAAATGGTTTGAAGCTGATCTCTATTTCAATGACTTCTACCAAGAGCGATATAGATTTCAAGCATATGGAGATGACCAGTGAATCAATTTCCTACAACTAAGCTCATAAAGTTACTTAATTCCCGTGCTTCTAGTTACTGCACTTGCTAGTTATCTGTTTCATAAGCATATTCAGATTGTTGTTGTAATACAAATGGTAGAACATGGTCTTTCTAAATGGTAAGGTGACCAGATAACATTCAATTCATTAGGGGTATGAATGATTATCTTTGCACTTGCCAATTCCGACATAGATCTTGTCTACAACCTTCCATCATCTCCTCTCTTGGATGATAAACGTTTTTGCCACCAGCTAGGAAATCTTTCAGACATAAAAAGATACTGCAAGCTGTTTGTTCATCATCATTGTTACATTGGGAGATTTGGTCCGAATGTGTTGGTATCAGATTGTCAGTTAAAATACCAACACTATTATCATTTTCCAGTTACTTTGAGATTGTTTTTCATACAAGTGCACTCTGCATAATGCATATGGATTTTTATCTTTAAGCTGTACTTTTTTCTGCCTTGTGGACAGCAAGGATAAGCCATCCTGATGCTGCTAAAAATCCTGCTATCATATCTCTCTAATATTGTTGATGGCATCTTGAAGTTTCCGAGGTGTGTGATTATTTGTCAAAATCCAATCCACCAAAAGAAGTGAATCACATTCAATCTCTATATTCCTCACTCCTCACTCTATTTGTCATACACCATTCCACACCTGTTTTCATAGCCATAGTTTCTGCATAATTATTGGTTTCAATTCCCAGAGGCATGGTATACGCTATTCTTAATCTTCCACACTTGTCTCTAATAATGCTACCCCCGCAACATTGCCCTGGATTGCCTTTCGAACATCCATCAGTATTTAGTTTCATCCATCCTTAGCCACTTCACTGCTACAATAGTTGTACTAATCTTGGCCTTCTCCATAAGATCGATAAAATGGATCCATTTCATATAAGGAGGAATATTGGGGAATTGTTTGTGAGCATTGATGTTGATTTGTTGAGTGACTTTCAAGATGATTCTGCTGGAAGACATCTTCATCCCTTCAAACTTGCATTTACATCTTGCTTTCCAACAGATAATAAGTTCAGGCAGAACCTGTAAAGTTAGTTTGTGGACAGGATTGAGATCCCTTTCCATCCACCAAGTAATCAATCTATGCCCAAGACATTCTTGATCCATCTCAATACCAAAGATTTGGTTGAAATAATTCCAAACAGTTTTGCCAATAAGACTATTGAATAAATGTTCTTCATCTTCCAAAGCGGGAATTATACAACAATCACATTTAGGCGCCAAAGTAAGATTAAATTTACATTTAGGTGAATCAGGTGAACAACTTGATCTCTGATTTGCATTAGCTTCCTCTAAGTGTGTATATATAGTTCCATTTTCTAGCCATTGGATGAATTCTTTGAGAATATTTAGCTCTCACGAATTTAGTCCATAGAGTATCTTTTGTTCTGAAGTGCCACCAAAGCTTACATGATAATGCATCTACAATGTCTTGTAGTTTTCTAATACCAATACCACCTTCCTGAGTAGGTTTACAGAGGCTCTCCCATTTGGTCCAATGGTATTTTTATTTCCCTCCAGAGCTTCCCCAGAAAAAAATTGCGAGGGCCTTCTCGATTTGAGTTAGAATGGTACTGGAAGGTTCACATATTGATGGCATATGCAAAGGCATTGCTGAGAGTACATGGTTGATCAAAATTATTTTCCCTCCTGTAGATAACATGTTACAATTCCAAGAACTCATTCTTTGGATAATTTTGGTGACCATATATGTGAAGTAGAGTACTCTCTTCTTTCCATAGAACAAAGGGCATCCTAAATAGTTGATTGGGAACTCTTTCTGCTGATAGTTAAGTATTCTAGCCACAATGTTTCTTCTCTTTTGAGGGGCATTCTCTTCCATAAGAAAACAACTTTTGCTGATGTTGATGAGTTGACCAGAATTAGATTCATAGTCACTCAAAGTCTTCGTGATGAGATGCAAAGTAGCTGACTTACCTGCACAAAAGATTATTATATCATCAGTATAAAATAATTGATTTATGATAGGGCATGTCGAGTGCATATGAAAACCAATAAAATTTGGATTCTCAAATAAGTTATTTAACATACTGATTACTGGATAAAACTTCAGCTGCAATCACAAATAGAGAAGGAGATAAGGGTCCCTCTGTTTGACTCCTCTCCCGGATTTTAAAAATCCATGTCTTTAGCCATTTACAATGACTGTATACCAGTTGTTGGAAATCAGGTTCCAAATGATAACTATCCATTGCTCTGCAAAGCCCATTTTCCTCATTGCTGCACATAAGAAAAACCATGAAAGTCTATCATAAGCTTTGTTCATATCTAATTTAATTACTATGTTGTTTCCCTTAATAGGCTTTCTAATGTCATGGATGATTTCTTGATGTGAGGTCGTCTTTCTATTGGGATCTGGTGGTTGAGCAGGACGTAGCGGCTGGACGGCCCTTCCATTGGAGATGCGTGAGCTCAAACGGTAAATTTGGGCACTTTTGTGACCGTTTAGTGACAGAGAGAGAAAAGTGCTGGTAGATACATGACTCTCATCAATTGTCTTTTCTTAATTTGTAAAATGTTGCATCAGTTGAATTTGCAAAACTTTTTAGAGACAATTTGATGAATGATCAGAAAAAAAATTGCTATTCGTGCAATCAATGCCCACACAGAGAGTGAGTTCCGCAGTGGAATTTGGAACTCTACCACAGTGATTATACTTCGATGACATAGCCAAAGAGTGGCCAGTTGGCGCTATTTCATCGAGCTAAACTAGCCGTGTGAGCCAGTTTGAGGTCCCAAATGTATAATCCACAAACATCAAATCATTATATAAATACCAATTACCAAACTGATATTTCCATGAGTGATGGAGTAACTGATTACCTTCACAAGTTCCTGGAACAATCAGAGAAGAACCCATAGATGCTAATTGTTGAATTGCAAAAAGAGCATAAGAGTACCAAAGTAATATTTCTTTTTTTGATAAATATAACCAAATAACTATTTATCAGAAATCCCAAGAGCCGCAAAATCTGAGACCTTAAAACATTTATAATACAAAAGCAATGAGTCGAGCACCTGCCCCCTTCTCACAGCCCAAAAAGAGCATAAATGGAGAAAAATATAAGAGAAATTTGGTATCCACAAAAACCATTATCGCCTTCATCATCTTGCTGCTAAGCTTAACACGCCATGGATATGGGCACCAGGTAACAAAATACAATTCTGGGGCCTTCATCTATGGTTCAACTACCCAAATTTGTCGTTAATTGGTGCTGCTGTCAATGACAACAGAGGAAGCAAGTCT
>JAJOOR010035207.1:0-14604 GCA_036250505.1 Solanum acaule | reverse complement strand
ACCTCCGGAGGTCAGAATTTCAACATTACAAAAATAAAAATACCGACCTCCAGAGGTCGGAATTTTAAAAAATGAATATTCCGACATAAAATAAAAACCGACCTCAAGAGGTCAGTAAATACCGACCTCCAGAGGTCGATATTGAATAGCGACCAAGCTTTTTCCGACCTAAGCTGGGATGTCGATTTTAGGTCGGTATTTCAGGGAATACCGACCTCCAGAGGTCGGTATTTATAGGTTGGTATTCACTATTTTTTTTAGTAGTGATTTATGACAACTCTACACTGTTCTCAATCTCTCTAGAATAACTTTCACTTTATCCATAGCTTAATGAACTAAGTTTGGTCCTATCAACTCTAATTCACCAACTTCAAACCATCCAATAGGAGATCTGCATCTTCTCCTATAAAGAGCCTTATATGGAGCCATTTGAATACTAGCATGGTAACTATTGTTGTAAGCAACTCAATGAGAGGTAGGTGATCATCCCAATTACCCTTGAAATCAATCACACACTCCACCTTGATACCTCAAAACACTATCTCCCCATTGTTCAAAAGTCATCATTTTTTTGCTTATGAACACTTGTCTTTAACTTAAGCAATAAAGGATCTTGGTCTAGCTTATCTTTTACTTCTGACACTAGTGATGATTCAGACCCATTCATCACCACTACTCCTCATTCTATGGAATCCATTAGTCGAACTCCTAGCCTTGCAAGTTTATGCACCTCTTTTGCTAACTCTTTCTTACCTTTCTCAAAATGGGCGGTACTACCCATAGATAATTTACTTAAGGCATCAGCAACTACATTAGCCTTACCTGGGTGATAAAGAATACTCATGTCATAATCCTTGAGTAATTCTAACCACCTCATATGTCTGAGATTAAGCTTTTTCTGAGTAAACACATACTGAAGGCTCTTGTGATCTATGAACACATCCACATGAACACCATAAAGATAATGACACCATATTTTCAAAGAAAACACTACATCAGCCAACTCTAGATCATGGGTTGGGTAATTCTTCTCATGAGCTTTCAACTGTCTGGAGGCATAAGCTATAACCTTGCCATTCTACATTAACACACAACCCAAACCAACTCTAGACGCATCACAATAGACAACAAAGCCTTGTGTACCTTCTGGTAATGTCAAAACTGGGGAAGTAGTCAACCTCTTTTTCAATTCTTGAAAGCTTTCTCACAAGTTTCAGACCATTGAAACTTCACTGTCTTCTGAGTTAACTTGGTCAAATGGGATGAAATGGACAAGAACCCCTCTATGAACCTTTTATAATATCCAGCCAAACCTAAGAAACTCCTAATATCAGTTGGAGATGTGGGTCTAGGCCAATGTTATACTGCCTCAATTTTCAGACTATCAACTTTAATTCCCTCTCTAGACACAATGTGGCCTAAGAACACCACAGACTCTAGCCAAAACTCACACTTAGAGAACTTGGCATATAACTCTTTATCTTTAAAGTCTAGAGAACTATTATGAGATGACTAGCATTATCTTCTTCATTCCTTGAATAGATTAGTATGTCATCAATGAAGACGATAACAAATATATCAAAATAGTAAGGTTTGAATACTTAATTCATAAGGTCCATGAATGTTGCAGGCGCATTGGTCAAACCAAAGGACATGACCAAAAACTCATAATGACCATAACGGGTCCTGAATGCTGTCTTGAGAATATCGCATTCCCTTACTTTCACCTGATGGTAGCCAGATCTGAGATCTATCTTAGAGAAACAAGTAGCACCCTGAAGCTGATCGAAAAGATCATCAATCCTTTGGAGAGGATATTATTCTTGATGTTGACCTTGTTCAACTGACGGTAATTTATACACATCCTAAGGGAATCATCTTTCTTCTTCACTAATGGGACCGGAGCGCCCCAATGTGAGATACTTGGTCGAATGAAACCTTTCTCTAAAAGATCTTTCAACTGCTCTTTTAACTCTTTTAACTCTGCTGGTTCCATTCTATATGGCGAAATAGATATAGGACGAGTATCAGGAATAGTATTTATACCAAAGTCTATTTTTCTCTCAGGAGGGACTCCGGGAAGATTATCTGGAAAAACTTCTAGAAACTCTTTCAGTATAGGAACTGACTGAATATGAGGTATCTCAACACTAGAGTCATTAACTCGGACTAAGTGATAGACACACCCCTTTGAAACTAACTTTCTTGTCTTAAGGTACGAAATAAAACGACCCTTAGGCACTGCTGAACTACTCTTCAACTCTATAACTGGTTCACTGAAACTGGAACTTGACTACTCGAGTTCTACAATTTATTGATACATAATAGGTATGAAGCCAGTCCATACTTAGAATGACATCAAAATCCACCATATCTAACTCAACTAAGTCAGCCATGGTACTCTTGTGATTGACACAAGCGGAACAATCACGATAGACTCTTTTTGCTAGAATAGACTCACCAACAGGTGTAGAAACACTGAAGGGCTCAAGAAGTTGTTGAATTGAAGACTTGGACCATACCAGTGACAACATCTGGTGAATCCTCTTGCTCTCGGCAACTAGCGATAGCATAAAGACGATTTCCTTCTCCGTCTTCCCTTGAAGTAGCTCATCTAGATGCAGCTCTATCTGGTGGAGCAACTGAAGAAGACTAGACTCTATTGCCCCCATTACCATTACTATGTCTGCTCTTAGGAAACTCTCTCATAAAATGACCATTCTAGCCACACTTGAAGCAGCTACTGCAGTCATCGCGACACATCCCTGAGTGGCTCCAACCACACTTAGCACATGCATGAGTCTTAGTACCCCTTGTGCCTTACTACCTTGCGAATGCACAGGTCTAGCTCTGAAGTTCTAAAAATTATAACTATTGTACTAACATTTGTTCCTTGGTGCAGGTGCAATAGAAGAAGATGGAGCATGTCCTTTCTGCTTATGTTAGAAAAAGACCGGTTCGCATTACTCTTTTGCTGCCCGGATTTATTCCCTGATGTCTTAGCCCTCTTATTCTCGAACTCTTCTTTAATTATCAACTTATTGCACATGGATCATCAATCTTGCTATGCCATGTAACCTATTAGCATGGTTGTCTTACTTTCCTTACTTGATGGACGAGTCAACCCAACTCCGAATAAACTCATCATGCTCCTTATGTCAGAAACCATCTATTCGCTTCTCTTAGCTCACGAGGAAAGAAACGTCTCATGAAAGCACTCTCAAAACAATCCAACTCACAATCGGCTACATGCAAGCATGAGTTAGAAAGAAACTTTTTAGAGATAAAACTCTATCACACGAAATGAGTATCAAAGAAGTAAAGGATTTCCTAAATGTCACAGCTTCCGAATTATAGATGTGGCGCGCTTCACACCGATTACTATGACTCTACAAACACGGCTTCATAGACTCCCTAGGAATCTTGAACTCTGTGCTCTGATACCAAGTTTTTCACACCCCGAGCCTACACCCTAGACGTGGCCGACACTCGAGAATCATTGCTCGCCCCAAGTGAACCCTTGGCCTGACTTACTTACTCAATGGAAGACTTTACTCAAGATAAATGCTTTTAAAACAAGTAAACTGAACTGCTAAAAATATAACTTAGAATGTATTATAATAGCATTCACTGCCAAAGTGGCAACTCAAGTCTCAACTTAACTGAAAAGGAAAAGTAAAGACTCATGAACTAACATCACTAACTTTGTCTATGAAGCCTCTAAACAACTGAGATGGACGTCGGGACAAGACCCACGACATCCTAATGAACTAAATTACTGAAAGCAACAACAAGGATCCTCTAGAAAGATAGAAGGCTCACAAATTGACTCTGAGTGCTCAATTGGATCAACGAGGTGCTGGATGTTGATCCTGATTACCTATGTCTGCATCATAATAAGATGCAGGCCAGCTGCCATCAGTACATTCAATGCACAAGTATGCGAGTTGGAATGCTAAACATAACTTAAGCTTGAAAAGAATCTGAAAGAAACACTTACCTTGACTTTACTCAACTCCTGAATAACTTAACTCAATATAAAGCAATAAAACACATGGAATATATAGAAAGCCTTTAAAACAATAGAAAACAACTTAGTTTGTTAAAGGAAATGCAATAACAAACTCAAATTTACTCATATAATAAACTAATATAATTTATGTTTGAGTTTCTCTAATCGACAACCATAACTATGAGCCTAAGTGGTGATACATCGTCTTGCCCACGCTGCTAAAATTGTCTTATACTTTGTCGTCATATAGAACGCTTAACTAAGTGGATCCACTAATCTATGCTAAAAGCATCTTAAGGTGTCATCTAAAAATTATGATTCTTTACTACCCATAATGGCTACATGGTTTGTGGAGACGTGAGTTATCTGAACTCAAGCTCGTCCTCATATCTATGCTCAATACTACTCCCAAAATATACTTTAGCTCATATGTTTGTAAAAACAAAACTCTTTCTTTGATTTGCGATAATTACTCAAAAACTTAGCTTAAAAGCTCTCTTGGAAATCTCAGTTTCCCTTCTTGCTCAAATATGAAAACATTTTAACTCTTGGGAATACTTAGTTCCCATATAATCTTTGAAGAATGCACTTTACTCTTACTCTTTACTAAAAACTAGCTCAAAGGCTCTTTTGGAAATCTCAGTTTCCTTTCTTGTTTAAATGTGAAAACATTTACTCTTTGGGAATACATAGTCCCGATATACTCATTTGAAAAAATGCACTTCAAACTTTACTCTTTACTCAACTCAAAACTCAAGTCTTAAAACAAAGTTAAAACATTTGTAAAAGACTTTCGGAAAACTTTATAAACTTCTCTTAACTTGACTCTTGATTTCTGTTGACTTGACTCTTAACTTCTCTTGACTTGACTCTTAACTTTTCTTGACTTGACTCTTAACTTTTCTTGAATTGAATTATGGATTCAAGGATTGTGATTTGTGATAGGAAAGATCTCATATGTTTAGGAATGATTTTAGATAGCAAAATATGAGTAAAGATCAAAATTTCACTGTCTGAGAATGGGTCTGAGACACGGAGACACATTTAAATTTTGGTCGCAAAATACTTTTTAAGGCAGAGAGGTCCGTGTCCTCGCTACGACGCGAAGGGAAAAATTATACTTCTGAGGAACAGGTCCGCGACGCGGACCTGGTACCCAATTTCTGCTCGACTTGTTCCTTCTTCATTTTCTAACCCCAATTTGCCTAAACACGGTTCTTTTTCTCAAATTCCCTTTAGATTCATATACACAGTATGTATACACAAGAATCTAACTCAAACAACTCAAGGAAACAACATTTTAACCTCAAGGAACTCCTCAATCTCAACCTACCTCAAGAACGAAGGCCAATTTCAAGAACACCATTCAATATTCATCAACTTTCAACATTCTAAAACAAATTTCACTGAAATAAGCATGATTGGTGCGTGGGTGAACGAACCCAACGTTATGAAGGACTCACATACCTCTTTAGGGATCAACCCTTGTCGAAATCCACAAGCTAAACCTTCAAGAACGATAAACTTTGCATTTTCTCCTCTTTTCTCCTCTTGCGTTCTTTCTCCAAAAACCCTAGCGTAAATTTCCAATTGTCTAAACTTTACAAATTCAGTTTAGACCCCAATTTAATTGTTAAAAATGAATTAACTTAATTGGGTGGTGAAAAGACCATAATGCCCTTCTAAAATCCGGATTGGACTTTCCTTATTTGAACAACCCAACTTCCAATAGGCATAACTCACTCATACGAACTCGAAATCACGTAAACTTGGCGGCGTTGGAAAGATTATTCCAAGATATTTCCTATGATATCTGGAAACACACCTAACACATCTTGAGCTAGGAGTTATGGACGTTTGAATTTGACCAAAAATTCAAACTTAACTTAACAAATTTTTCAGATTTTTATTATTTCCAAAAATCACTCTTTCTAATTCTAGCTCTTTCTAGTTCTTTCAATTTGTGAAATGTTACAAAATCATTGTTGATGTTGTATCATGATTGTGTTGTTATGAATTGTGCATGTTATGAAAATGGTCATCTCCTCATTATTTCTGTGAACATGTCATTTGCATTGTTCTTAGACATGGTTGTGACAAGTGTAATGTGAATTGAGAAAGAATAAAAAATTAAAGAGGACGTACAATTTCGAGGGATGTATCGTGCGCCGCGATGATTACTATTATCGAGGGTCGTATCGCACGCCGCGATGGATGCATGGAAAGATATGTCCCCCATGGGTCCCGGTCTGAGAGACAGCGGGTATGTATCGTTAGGTTAGACATGCATCACTATACTTGACATTGCATTTCATCGCATTGCACATTTTTATCATTGATGAACTTGATCTTGTGTGTTGCTGATATTGTGAGTGCCTTTTTGTGAAAGTTGTGATTGATGAATATTGAGTTTGTTGTTGAGGATATGTAATTTGTTAAAGTGATTGTTGTTGAGTTGGGTGTTATGTAAACTGTGAACTGTTAGGTTGGGCTGGTTTTATGTAGGTTGTAGTTAGGGAGGTTCGGTTGGTGTGTAGGGAGTACCCGTATTTTATCCCCTTAGATTGTGTTTAGAAGTTTACTTGCTGAGTATCGTGTGGTTTGGTACTCACCCCTTGCTTCTACATTTCTGTAGGTTACTAGCCCGGACCTTTGTGATATTTTCTCTTCTCCTTGTCTGAGGCTTCTTATGGTGGTTTGTGAGGTAATTGTTTGTCATTTCAGTGGACCTTCTTACTCCTATTTATGATCTTGTTCTATTTTAGAAACAATGTCATTTGAGACTTGTGTTTTTCCTTTGAATCAATTGTATTACTTTAGAGGCTTGTACACGTGACAACCAGATTTTTGGGGTATTTTTGAGTTTATTATAAAATTTCTGCATTTTATTGTAATGGTTGAGTTTTAGGCTGACTTGTCTTGGTGGGATAAGACGAGTGTCATCATGTCCTTTTGTGGATCGTGACAGGTAAGACCTAATAATACCCCAATTAGAAACAAACAATTATCCCTAAAATTGCTTAAACTCATCAAAATACATAAAGACAAACAATGAAAAATATCCCATATATATATATATATATATATATATATATATATAAGTGGGGATATCCAAGCAGGTCATGACTCATGCCTGCCTGGCAGCTACATGTATATTAAAAAAAAATTCTTCCGTTTTAATCTGTTTGTCTTATAAATTTAAAAATTGCGTAAAAAGTACTATAAATCATGATAATTAACAACTTCACATATTTTTAAAAAAAATATATAAATAATTTGATTGCTTATAAAAAAAATTGATCGATTCATAAAATTAATCTATTTGTGTCACTTAAAATGGGACAAAATATGCTAGCGTTTGGCCATAGATTTCCAAATATTTTTGGCAAATATTATTTGGGTGAAATCTCACCATGTGTGTGGCCATAGTATTTGGGAAATATATTTCACCTTTTTAAGAAATGTGATTTATACCCATAAACTTTAAAAACTATCAAAACTAACCATATGTTTGTATTACATAGCACATGACTTTGTTACCCTAAGCCGATTGTTATCATTTTCATCAATTACCATATCATCACTTTCATATTTACTGAATATTCTATCACTACTTTGATGTTCAGGTAAAAAAAAAATAAGTAAAACAATGCAAACAACTACTATAGAGGGTGTTCTTGTAAAGGATAAAAAATTGGTGTATAATTTGAATTATTAAAAGTTCCCAAATAATGGTATTTGGGAATTTGGATTATTTGCCAAATAATGATAAATTGTATGGACAAACACTATTTGCCAAATTTTTTCCCAAATTTTATTTGGGAAATCTATGGTCAAACGGGCCCTTAACAAGTATTATTTAATTTGAAAAACTACATAAAAAATATTGTAAATCTCAATAATTAACAACATTTAATTGACTCTTGAAATTCTATATGTGCTACATACATTGGGACAAGAGAAGTAACATATATTATTTAAAAATTACGTAAAAAGTACTATAAATTATAATCATTAATAACTTAAAATATTTAAAAATTATATTAAAATTTAATTGACTCTCTAAATTCTATTTATATCACGTAAAATGAGACAAAAAAAATAACAGATATTGAGCCCGTACTAATACCATAGACCAATTACAAAAGTAATCCATAAAAAGTGGTAGTACCATGCATAGACAAACAATGAAAATATGAAAATATAGAAGTGTCAAAGTTTGGTAGGAAAAAGTAACTCAAAAAATTAAAGTTTATCATTATTATCCTGGACTACTTGAATTGTTTGCTTGATGAATTATAAATGTAATACTCCACTTAGTGAATAGTGTGTAAATATTAATTATTACACAAATCTCTTAATATTTACAAATAAGTTCCTTTTTTAATTTTTTATTAGGCTAGAAAGTTTGAAGAATTTTCCTATCAAATTTATAAGTATCTAGTGCCTTTCGAGGAAATTTTTTCATATTTCTCTAAAGTCTCTTTTTAAGTGCTAATCATGTTTTAAGTAACACCAATACTATTAATGCAAGATGATGGGCGGGGCAATAATATAAAACTTGTAATTTGTTTAACTATGAACTCTCGAAGAAAAAGAGTAAAAAGAACAAAAAAGAATATATAATCTATAATAGGAATTTGATTCCTTTTCATTATATTTTTTCACTGTTTTCGCATGTATATATATTTAGATGAGTGATCCTTGTTATATATATTTTATAAAGATTTAAATTAAATTAACTTAAGAAGCACCTTAACCATGAGCACCTTAACCATGATTAAAAATATTAATTACAAGTATTAAATTCATGATCAATAATTTCAATACTCTTCTTGATTCTAAGGGTCTGTTTGGCATTGCTGTTGAGAGGCCAAATGTGCTTCTTCTTTTTTAAATAGAAAAAAACATTTTTTTGAAAAAATCAAGTGTTTGGCAAACCCTCAAAAGTGCATTTAAATAGAAGCAGAAATAGTTTTTCTGCTTGGGAAGAAGCTGGAAATTTCTGCTTCTTAAAAAAAGCAGAAACAAAAATTATTTTTTAGTTAATATCCCTTACATATTTACCTCTTATTAATTAATTAACATATTTCATAAGTTTTGTTAAGTTTCATTCAAGAATTTTATTTTTTATTTTTATATGATAAACTTTTATTTTATTTATTTTTATATATTATTTTACGTATTATTAGAAATAAATAATAATAATAATATTTAAATTTATTTTTCTTGATATTTTTAATTATATTTAACTCATCATGTTAATATTATATTAATATTTTATTTATTTATTTATCTATGTATAATATTGATTAATTATTTGAATATGTACATTCTAATTTAATTAAAATAAATTTTTAATTAAAGTTATGTATTAGCTATTTAAAATAGTTTCTCTCTACAAAGTAATCTTTAAAATACATTGATACTTGCCCTTTATTCGTAATTTGACTCCCAAAAACACTTTTTCTTAAAATGATAGTCAAACACAAATTGCTTATCAGAAACACTTTTCAAATGAATTTGCCAAACACAAATTATTTTATTATTTTTTGAAAAACACTTTTCAGAAAAGCTATTTTAAAAAAACACTTCTAGAAATAAGTAGTTTTTAGCAGTAATGCCAAACAGACTCTAATCCTCTTTCAAAGATTCATCAGATCTTAATTAAAGTAAAAGGCATCAACCATATTATTTTACTTATTGTGTATACTCTATCTAATTTGGTTCATATATTTATCGTATAACTGAATTAAAGAGTATCAAATTATATATTATTTTCACGAACCATCTCAAAATGCTAGTTCATAATTTTGTATAGCACGTCGTATATATTTTGTAATGTGGGACAATTGTGGGGAAATTAATAATTGCATACCAAAATTGAAGAGCATCTTTTAAAACTTGTCCTTTTAAGTTTTAAGCATAGTTAATATACTTTTTAAATTAATCTAATCTAAACTCTCAAAATGTAATAAAAGATGGTATGGCCTACAGATTTTACTAAAACTCAAATTATAGTCAAATCAGTTTAATTTTACTTTTAATTATATTTCTCTATTTTAGTTCAACTTACAAGATTTTACTAAAACTCACACTATAGTCAAATCAGTTTAATTTTACTTTTAATTATATTTCTCTATTTTAGTTCAACTTATACGGTTAGACATGTCATCAATATATTAAATAAAAATAATATCAATCACAAATTTCATGTGATAGAAATCTTAATAGCTTAGTTCATTATCTATCTGAACTTTCACTTATTCATCAATTTTTCACATTATTGTCGTCATTTCTATTTCCTGTTTTCCGAAAATAGAATGTACCCACAAGCAAGTATATATTTGTAAATTTCTTAACACATATGATATTTGTCATTGAAAATAGTTAAGGACTGTAGATTGTGGAAGATATAGCAGAATTGTGCACCTGCTAAGAAAATGACACGTGGAAAATTTGTTAGGAGGAATTGTCCATAAGTCAATTTTGGTTGGCTCATCTTTTTTGATTTTTCAATTCAAATCACTAAGGTACATTATAAATAGGCTATCCTATTAGCACAACTTAAAGCCACAAATTAAACTTGAAAAAGAAGCAATGACTACTTCTTCCCCTAATAAGTCTCATCCCTTAGCAAATTTTCACTCAACTGTTTGAGGATATCATTTCCTTTCTTATACTTCTCAACTCACTGTCAGTCACAAACTTCACATTTAATTTGTTTAATGTCCTTATTATCATTTATACATTTTATTTTTCTATCATAATTGTTGTCTAAATATTAAAACGAGGCGTTTAAGACGTAACATAAATAACATTTGATTAATTAACATTTTTCGAATGCAGGAAATTACTAATCAAGAAAAAGTTGAAGTTGATGAGTACAAAGAGAGAATCAGGAAAATGTTGGTGGAAGCTCCTGAGGCTAGTGAGCAAAAACTTGTGTTGATAGACGCAATACAACGATTGGGAGTGGCATATCATTTCCATAGTGAAATTGAAACATCCATTCAAAACATTTTTAATGCGTCCCAACAGAATAATGACAACCTTCATGTTGTTTCTCTTCGTTTTCGACTTGTGAGGCAACAAGGCCATTACATGTCTCCTGGTAAATCTACTCTATTACTTTTCTTTATTAATTGGGTGTTCAAGTTCAAGGTTAAACGTTTTACTAACAATGAACATGATGTTTAACCAGACGTCTTCAAGAAATTCACCGAACAAGATGGAAAATTCAAGGAAACGGTTACTAATGATGTCCAAGGTTTATTAAGTTTGTATGAAGCATCACAACTGAGAGTGCGCGATGAGGAGATTCTTGAAGAAGCTCTTACCTTTACCACTACTCATCTCGAGTCCATTAGCAATAACTCTCTTAAGGTTGAAGTAATTGAAGCCTTAAGTCAGCCTATTCGCATGACTTTACCAAGGATGGGAGCAAGGAAATACATATCCATTTACGAAAATAATGATGAACACAACTATTTGCTTTTGAAATTTGGTAAATTGGATTTTAACATGCTGCAAAAGTTGCACCAAAGAGACCTTAGTGAGCTTACAAGGTAGTACATTATTTGGTCTATATATCTTATTGAATTAGGTGAATAATGGTAATTTGGAATACAAATGAAACGCATGCAACAAAATCATTGTTCTTGTGATGTATGTAGGTGGTGGAAAGATTTGGATTTTGCAAATAAATATCCATATGCAAGAGACAGATTCGTTGAGTGTTACTTTTGGATATTAGGAGTGTATTTTGAACCAAAGTACAGTCGTGCTAGAAAAAGGTTGACAAAAGTTCTCAAAGTTGTAACATCTCGCAAATTGAAATAGCTAGGAAGAAGCTAAGGACTGGAAATAGTCATTTTTGGAAAGAATGAAAAATCTGGAAAATTGTTTAAGTTAGGAAAGTGAGTTTTTGGTCAACTTCAAACGACCATAACTCCTAGCTCAGGATGAGTTAGGTGTATTTCCAAATATGGTTGGAAAACTCTTGGAATGATCTTTCCAACGCCACCGAGTTTGAGAGATTCTGAGTTTATATGAGTGATTTATTTCCTTTGGAAGTTGGGCTGTTGGAATAAGGAAAGTTCAATCCGAATTTTGAAGGGGTAGTTTGGTCTTTTCCTTACTCTTTTATTTTAATTCATTTTTGGTAATTAATTAGGGGTCTAAGCTGAAGATCAGTTTACACTTTTACCAAAAGAGTTACGATTTTGAGAGAAGAGAACAGAAGAGGAGAAAGGAGAAGAACGTTCAAGATTCGTCAAGATCGTCGAGATTAGCTTGTGGATTTCGTCGGGGGTGATCCCTGCAAGGTATATGAGATCACATAGTGTTGGGTTAATTCGCCCATGCGCCAATCATGATTTATTTCAGCGAATTTAAGTTCTTGAAAGCTTAGAAATTGAGTTCTTGATGGGTTTGTTGAAGTTCCATTAAATTCTTGTTTCGTTGAATTCGTTGAGGAGTTGATTGATCCAAATTTGTAGTTTTAGGTTCGATTTTGAGTAGAATCTGATGTACTTTGAACATTTAATCGATTCTAAGTAATTGGTGAAAGAACCCATGGAGTTTAGAGGGTTTAGAGCTGAAAAATGAAGAAGAAATTTCCGTCAAACGAAATCTGGCAGTAGTGGCGCGTCATGGAGCTGGTTCCCAGAATTGGGAATTTTCGTTTTGCGTCGCGGAGCTGTCACAAAGCGTTCTGCCTCGAAAGTCATTTTCGAAACTAAATTTTAAAAGCTTCTCCGCCTCGCGGACCCACCCTTAGTTATCAATTTTTGGTCTTTTCTCATGTTTAGCTGTCTAAAATCACTCCTTAACATCATGAGATCTTTCCAATCACAAATCACAATCCTTGAATCCATAATTCAATTCAAGGACCAGTTAAGAGTCAAGTCAAGAGCAGTTAAGGTCAAAGTCAAGGGAAGTTCTTCAAAGTTTTTCAAAAGTCTTTTATAAATATTTTAACTTTGTTTTAAGACTTAAAGTTCAAGTTGAGTAAAGAGTAAAGCTTGAAGTTCACTTCTTCAAAAGTATATGGGGACTATGTATTCCCAAAGGGTTTAAAGTGTTTTCACATTTAAACAAGAAAGGAAACCTCGATTTCCAAAGGGCCTTCGGGCTAGTTTTCAGAAAAGAGTAATCACTTTCTAAATGAAGCAAGAGGGAACTTTGATTTCCAAGATAGCCTTTGAACTAAGTTTTGAGCACTAATCTCAAATCACAGAAGAAGTATGTTTTTAAACATAAAGAGCTAGTATCATATTTTGGGAGTAGTATTGAGCACCGATATGGGGGAGCCTTCAGAGAACCCACGGCCCCCATAAACCATGTAGCCATCATGGGTAGAAAAGGATCATACTTTTTAGATGAACTCTTAGTGCTTTGTAGCATAGACTAGTGGATCCACTTAGTAGTTCAGGTCCTATGCCCTTGGCAAGGTATAGGATGGCTTGGCAGCATGAGGTAACACACTATATCATCACTATAGCTCTTAAGTGATGGTTGTCGGTTAGAGAAACTCCCACAAAAGTTATTTATATTCTTATATACACAGTTATTTGTATTTTTACATTCATTTCAGGGTTTTAGTGTATCTTTGCATACACCCAAAGTTGACATCATGTTTTAAACAACTTTTCTTTATATTGCACTTGTTTTAAAATTACTTTATATTGAAATGAGTTCAGTTATGTTGAGTTGAGTTGAGCCAGGTAAGTTCTTCAGTCTCCTTTCAGTTTCTTTTCAAGCTTAAGCTGTGTTTAGCATTCCAACTCGCATACTCGTACATTCAATGTATTGATGCCACTTGGCCTGCATCTTATTATGATGCAGACACATGTAACTAGGATCGGCATGCATCCTGCGCATTGTTGATCCAGTGAGCAGTTTAGAGTCTGTTGGTGAGCCTCTTTGCATTCCGGAGGACTCCTTGTAGTTTGCTTTCAGTATTTCATTGTTAGGATGATTGGAGGTCTTGTCCCAACATCCCTCTTTGTTTTAGAGACTTCATATACAGTTAGTAATTTAGTTGTCTAAACATTTTATTTCATATGTTAAGACTTGAGTTGCCATTATGGCCAAGTTGAATGTTGACCTTTAAAACATTATAAGTTATTTTACCAACCTATTTGAGTAAGTTCATTTGATCATTGTAATAATGTTTAGAGTTTTCCGCTGAGTTAGTAAGCTAGGCCAAGGGTTCGCTTGAGGCCAAGAATGGTCTTCGAGTGTCAGTCCCTCCCAGGGCGTAGGCTCGGGGCGTGACAAAGGTGACCTCAATTATTGACGACACTTTTGATGCTTATGCAACCTATGACGAACTTGTGGCTTTCACTACTGCAATCCGGAGGTAAAACATAAAAAAAATCACAAGTAAAATAATCTTTTAATTTGGCATTCCCTCACTAATATGGATAATAAGAAACATGGTAAGAAACATACGAGTAGAAAATTAAGAAAAATAAGAAGAAAATTAAACAAATTATATCCGGAATATAAACAACTTAATATCACAAAGACTGATAACGAAAAATTAGATCAATTAATAGATAATATATCTAAAATAGAATATAAAT
>JAJOOR010035206.1:0-15832 GCA_036250505.1 Solanum acaule | reverse complement strand
CCCCCCCCCCCCCCCCCCCCCCCCCCCCCCCCCCCCCCCCCCCCCCCCCCCCCCCCCCCCACATTTTTGTAAGCAAATAACCGATTATTTTTCAAGTAACAAGTGAGCAAGATTCAAACTTTAAGTTATCAATATGAGAGAGAAACTAGGGTGTATGTGTTCCCCATAAGCTCTTAACGCGGTAATCCTAATAATAGTAATCATTTCCTAGTGTTTTACATGCAAAGTTGGTAACATAGGTATTCCTAGGTGATTGGTCCTCCAAATAGGGAATTTCACTATGCACCTGGTCCAAATACGAGTGTATACTTTACTAAATCTTGCATTTACCTAAGATTAGACATCATATCAATGTATGGATTAGTTTTCATCCTTGCACCAATTGACATTAGACTATTAGATAGCATCCTCTAAATCTCTGTTGTTAATTCTTTTCTCATTAACTACCTCCTTGGTCCGACAAGAAGCAACAAAGCGAGTTCTAACACGCGCACTCATTAAAAAGACTTCTAAGCAAATGAATTACCAATACATGCATAAACACTATTCAAGAATTACTTAATTATTATTTATACGTTGTTAATTGCGCATCGTTCCCACAACCCTAGTTGTGGATTTATTTACTCATGCTTGAAAGAACACAATTCATATTTTGATAAGAGAATTGATGAACTTACGTTTAGAGTAGAAGAAACCCGAAATCTCCAATTGAATTTCAAAGCGAAAATCATATAAATTGAATCCAGAAATCATATTGCAAGAGTTTGCAAGTTAATTACCAAAGAAAATAACAAGAACTAAAAGTAAACAATAATGTCTAACCCCCAAAAACGAGGTTTACATACCCAATTTATAGAAAAGTATGTCCTAAACAAAAAGGAAATAAAATAAGAAAATAAACTTTCTGGAACGCGGCATCAATCGATGATTCGACCTACGGTCCGTAGGTCCCTTTCTGTTGGTCAATACTTAGAACTTTTCAGCAGAGGTTGGAACCTTCACTCTCAGATCATCAACGACAAATGTGCAGCACCGACCGTAGGTCGACTTACGGTCCATGGATCCTCTTCCGTGGCTCCACACTTAGGATTTTCATCAGGTACTGGAACTTCAACTCTATGGCCCGTGGGTCGACCTACGATTTGTGGATCGCTTCGTAGTTCCACACTTGGTCAGAATTCCCTGATGCTCCATCTACGCCTACCCATCGACGGGCTGTCAAAGGACCTATGGTTCGTAGGTCACTTCGTGGGTGGCTACTTTTGCATATTTTCATCTGTCATCTCACTCAACCGCGTCCAAGCCTACTTCCTGCAAACATAACACATAAAATATTATTCCAATACAAAATGGCCCTAGACACACAACTCTGAAGTGAAATGTATCAAAAATACCGTAAACTCACGGTATATCAGCATCCCCGTACCGTTCCGCAAGCCTCTACTAGACTTGTCCTTGTGTGATGGGATCACAAAACCTAAGACTCTGATACCAAGTTTGTCACGACCCAAAACAAGTCATGAGTGACACTCACACTTAACCTCCTAGGTGGGCGAACCAACGAATTCAACCTCAACTTATATCAATTGTACAACTTATGAAAACAATCATAATGAGGAAGCTCGAAACTTATTAAAGTTCCAAAAAAAACCTCTAGAGTCTATTACATATTATCCCCAAAACCTAAAAGTCATCACCTAAGGACATCTATTCTCAAAATATCAAGTCTAAGAGTATTAAAGACACCAAAATAAATAGGTAGGATTTTCTATGTCTTAAATTTAAGGACATCATGCCATGACTAAGAGAATCCAGCACGAGCTAGAAGTAGTAGCTCACCCTGAAATCTGATGAGCGGGAGACGGGCTAAAGCTGAGGGCGGGTCAAAGTCGATGGTACACTTGCTGCACTCCACAAAAGAAAACGAAGGAAACACAACTAGAGGCCAGTACATGGGAACATGCACTGAGTAGATATCATCGGCCAACTCAAAATAAAAACTAATATGCAATGAATAATATTATAAAATCAACTATGGCAC
Organism: Solanum acaule; assembly: GCA_036250505.1. Lineage (NCBI taxonomy): Eukaryota > Viridiplantae > Streptophyta > Magnoliopsida > Solanales > Solanaceae > Solanum > Solanum acaule. Next base: position 13,791 of record JAJOOR010035206.1, on the reverse strand, counting down.
ATAACAAGTGGCAATGAACAAACAACATGCACCAGTGACAACAACACTAAAGTAAGTGTGTAATCAGTCAATAATATCAAGATCACTCATGCCTCTAAATCAAGCTAATTTGGTAATTGATTTCTTCGAGATTAAGTAATTATTTTGTTTATATATGTTTTCCTTTAATGTTACCGTGCCGGAACGTGACACCCGATTCAATAGTATCGTGCCAGATCGTGGCACCCGATCCAATATTTTGTGTCGGAATGTGAAACTCGATCCAATAATATCATTAATTTATTATTTATTATCACCACTTTTCACTTCATTAACAATATTTCATCAAGCCTTCTTTATTCAAGACATCACTTCAGTAGAGAAGGTTCAAGATTATAAATTTCACGGTCTCAGAATTTTAGACCAATCACAAACAACACATAGATTATCCAAACCACACAACCAAGTACATAGAGAAATTTACAATATCACTCAATGACTATCAATCAATATTAATAGTCTATCCATCACATAGAATAAACCATAACCTACCTCCACCGAAGTATCAGAGTCAAGCAAGTTAATTCACCAATGCTTTTCATTTCCTCACCTCTGTTTCCAATCTATCAAGTATGCATAATTCGTAAGTTAACGAGTCCATAGACACCCATATTACAATATATCTTGCCTAGACTCAATAACTCATCCAAATCTATGGTCAATTTCATAAAGTTCAAGCCTAATGATAAGTCTCAATTCCTCCAATTATCATAACATTAATAGTATCAAAGTAATACAACACACCTAAGTTATTTAATTATCTATCTTAAATTATCAAAACTTAATTCATAATGTGATAATTAAAGAAACTAATTAATGTCGAATCGAACTGATTAAATCAGTGACGTACTGCAAAACTAACTGGCCGAACTAACATATGTCTTTCTCAATTTCAACAATACATTTATAATATTATATGATTGATACTCATTCTTTAATCAGTATACAATTCCTCTTTAGTCTATAACAATTAATGTGTGTCCCCCACTTTCAAACAGTAACAATATATACACCCACCTCCAATCTCTTATCTAAAAAAATAATACTAATATAAATCTCTTCTAACAATCAATGTGCATAGAATTAACTATGGAATTGTTGAAGTTTACCTGATGCACAACCGTTTCAATTTGGTTTTCATTCCACGTCGTTTTCTGTTCTTCTACAAATTATTTATTATCCTAATTATAATATATGACTAATTATAAAAGTGGTAAAAGTGGTCCATTACTAATTTTAATGTTATCTTTTTTAACCACCAATTAAATTAATTATTAAAACTACCCCACTAATTTTATAATTGTAGTTACGAGTAGTCCAAAATATCCATTTGGAATCTATTAGAAGAGTCTTTTATAAAATAAAAATCTCACTCTCTTTAGCTTCGGCTACAACTTTAACATGTAAAAACTCATTTTTACAACATCCCATTAAATGATTACTTAAATTTCCCGTCCCACCGGAATTTTCTACAGTTTTATGATTCATTCTATGTTTACATTTATTACAAATAGCTTGTGTTTATCTTCATTTTGAGTCACAAATTGTCACGGAACAGATTTTTTAGCACGTTCTACCTTAGGCCTAGCCCGACTAGGATGTCTGGGGGAATGGGAGCAGAACAACGAATGGGATCGAGATTGGGACTAGTAGTCGTAACATGTTCTTTTTCATCATCATCATCATCATCATAAGTATTAATATCATCATTAACATTATCATATTCTAATTCTTCATCTAATTCTTGTTCGAAATTACCAAACCTTGCTTGTAAAGATTCATGATATTGATCTAATTCAATATTACTATCAATATTAAAAACAGTTTCATCAATATGTGTAAAATCTTTCGTATTTATTTTTACTTGAGCTACTTGTCTAGTTTTAAATTTAGAAGAACTACCGGATTTATTATTTTTCCCGGAGTTTCTGATAATACAGTAGTGACCTTACCAATAAATGTTTGTTTATCTTTGCCAACATTTTTTTTACCGGATTCCATCTTAAATTATTAAAAGTGAGCAAATTATATATAGTACGTAAATTAAATGCAAATAAATAAATAACTAAATAAGTAAAGACTAAAAAGATTAAAGTTAGAACGAATGTACCAAACATCTACTTAAAAAGTAGACATGTATGACCGAATGCCGAAAATTGATAGATGAAACTTGAAAGTAGAAGGTTGCTCCAAAGACCAAATAATCCACCAAAATTGTTTTCAAACTAATATAATTTATAATTTCATAGAGATTGAAGACTTGAGAATTGAATGTTGAGAGAATAGAAGATGAAGAAAACTTGTGAGTAAAAATAATGAAGGTTAGGGGTTTTTTATAGTTAAAAAATAGGACTAAAATGTAAATTTTAAAACTTTATGGTATTAAAAAGGTTTGGGGGGTAGGGGGTGTTTTGGGGGGAGGTGGGGTTAAAAGGTTAAATAGTCGTTCAGTGGGGCCCAATAGTCGTTACCCGACGGCTGGCAACAACTAGTTTCTATTAAAAATAAAAGGATGAACCGGACCAGACCGGTACGAACCAAATCCGGAACCCCTCCTGGTTCCCCTTTAAGCCAGGAGTTCATAATATTAGTTAAGAACATATGTTTTATTAAATTTCAAAAATAAAAAATAATTATTTAAAATTTATATTAGAAAAATAAGAAACTTAATAAATCATATTAAATTAAATATTTCAGATATATATTGTCTTTTGAAAATATATTAATTAATAAATATATGTTCTTAACTAATATTATGAACAAATAATTAATATATATATTTCAATTGAATTAATTATAAAAACTAAAAGTACAAGAATTGTGTGAACATCATGAAATACATTTATGACAAAAAGATTAATACTATATATAAAATATCATAAATTATTAAAATATTTGGTAAAAGTATAATCTATCAAGTCTAACTAAAAAGTAAATGACTTGCAATGTGAAGCCTCAAGTCAATACTACTAAAACAAATGAAACTGAAAATATAACATAAGTTCTAAATTCAAAACAAGTTAGTCTTACGTCAAATTTCAACATAACATACAATTATACATAAATTTATCTATATATAATAGGAGAAGAAAAAAGTTCATGTGTCAGCACCACAAAAATTAAACAATTTTAAAGTTTAAAAAATAATCTAAGAATAATTTTAAAAGGATAAATGTTGATACATTAATCAGTGGAGAGTTTTAAGGGGTTGTTTTATTGTACCTAAAAAATTTCAAATTATAAAATGAACATTAAATATGTATAAATTTTTATTTCAAATTTTAAATTATGAAGTGGGGGTAGTTATTAGTTTTAAAATTCAAAAAGAGACTCATACATCACGTTAATTAATTGAGAAATTTAAGTAGAGATTTTAGTGGGTTCTAATTAGTTTAAAATTTTAAAAATAAAATGCATGGTGAGTGCTAGATAAGAATAATAATTTGAATAACATGCCTACAATTTGACATTCAAGTGATTAATTTTTTTTTGATTTTATGCTTAGCATTATCAAGATCATATGACTTTTCTTAGTTATATTTTAGTTTAATAAAATTAAAAATTATTAATTACATTTAATAGGATAAATTATAAATTACTATTTATTTTAAAAATAATTTTAAAGTAGTTTTTAAATTTTAACGTGTATCATTCTTTTTTTTTGGAAAGATATTTTAACAATCTTTCCACAACCTCTTTATTTATAGTAAAATAAATGATGATGATGATGAGTATAATGATTATAATAATAATAATAATAATAATAATAATAATAATAATAATAATAATAATAATAATAATAATAATAATAATAATATAATAATAATAATAATAACAAAATTTCCTGATGTTATTGACGACATGACTCAATTGCAAAGATTTTTAGGGAGTTTAAATTATATATCCCCCTTTTATAAAAAAATATCTCGTGATTTGGCCCCTTTATACGACAGGCTAAAAAAGGATCATAAATCACTGTGGACTGATTGATAGTCACACCACTTTGGTAAAGAATATTAAACTTCGTGTTCAATCTTTACCTTGTTTAACTCTTGCTAACCCTGCTTGCCAGAAGATTATTCAGACGGATGCGTCTAACATTGGTTATGGTGGAATACTAAGTGGCAATTTCGGGCATATAACACCCAATTGTAAGCTAGAAAACCTGAAGACTTTAGAGTTAGATGAAAAAATTCATGATAAGGTTTATAGTTTCTTATACACTTCTGGTTATGTGTCCGTTTATGATTCTGATTCAGGTTCTGAAGAAGAGATTGATTTACCTGATTTATCTGATAATAATCGGCATGTTAATATGAATGCTTGCAATAATTGTCATGGTGATATTTGCTCTTGTGAAAATGATGAGTTTTATAAATTACAATCTCAACTTGAAGAACTGAATTTAAATACTATTACTTTTGATAATGTGATAGAACTTTTGAAAGAAGTTACCGATAACAATCTTCGTAAAAAATTATTCAATTAGTTGTTAGTAATACTGCTAGTTCAAGTTTTTCAAAAAGTTTAGAAAAACAAAAGAATGATTTTGAATTTGAATATACTGCACCTTATTCTTTGTCTAAAATTAATAACAGACTCAATAAATCAACTATTTCTACGAGAGATTCTTTTTTTTTATGATTTGACAAATGAAATTAAATTTTGTTTTAAATGAGATTAAATCTATTAAACAAAATCAAATGATTTGTGATCATTGTTACTCAGATAGAAACCGTTAATAACAAAGGTAGAAATATTGTTGAAGAAAATAGTCTTGCAAAACCTATTAATCTTGATCCTAGACAAGGTATATTTTTAGGAATGATGCAAATTGAAACTGCTTATAAATGGTATGTTAAATGTACCATATTGATTGATAATAGTTTTTCAATAACTGATATTGCTATGATTGATATTGGAGCCGATGTTAGTTGTATTCAAGAAGGTCTTGTACCTACTAAATGTTTTGAAAAAACAACTCATATGGTTAAATCTACTTCTGGACATGCTTTAGATTTCTTGCATATTGGCATGGTTCAAATTGCTTTTAAACATTTAACTCTTAAAGGGTTACCTGAGACATTTCTAGCTGCTCTTCGTGATGCTAGAAATTTGAACTTTAGACAATCTTTGATGGGTTCAATTGAATCTACTGTGACTTATGGTACGATTTATTTTAATACTCAGCTAAATTTGCAGTTATCTTTAACTGATGCTAATATTCTTGATGCTTTGACTTTAAATATTAAAACACATGGTTATAATTATGCACCTGGACCTGAATTGATTTGCTTATCTTATAGGATTTATTTCAAATTGCTTTCTATGTTAAATTCAAGATGTAACTTATATGATACATCTGATCAAACTATTTTAGTAGAAACTAATTTTGCTAAATCTAAGGTCAGTACTAGAAGACCTATAAAATGGGAAGAAATTAATTTTTCAACTACTTGGACTTTGAATTCGGTTATTTCTTCTAGTTAGATGGCCAATGTAGTCACTAATTCAGAGTATTCTCATATTACTCAAAATCCTGATGATAGGATTTGCATGCAGTTTAGTGATATTCCTTATAGTAGACATTCATTTTCTGATAGAAGATTGCCTGCTATTAATCATATTTCCCCGATTGATCCTGTGTATGGTCCGGCTCGTAACCGTGCTGCTTCTTTACATAGTGTACCTTCGACTATTTCTGCGGATCAAAACAAGCGACTTGTTAATAAAATAAAAATTGATCCTCGTTTGAATATTGTTCAAGCAAATGATATTTCTTCTAATATTACTGATAAGGATATTCCTTCGGCATCTGAGATGGATTTCAATCCTAATGATACTTGATGATGAATGTACACCAACTAGACTTTAGTCCAGGTTCACTGGCACGAAAATAAATTCAAAATTCGTGGAACTAGTTTAAAACATGGTTTTTTGACTCTTATAGTGTTGATGATTTAAATAATATTTCTCAAGAGTTTTATGAAACTTGTGCTTTACATAATCAAATTATGTATTTTGTACCTTGATTTATAACCAGTTATCTACCTTTATTCATCAACGTTCTTGAACGATCTTATAAAGATGAATCTGGTAATATTATTAAGGCTGTTCATCCACCTCAGTCATCTTTTATTTTACCAAATAATACTGGTATTAATTTTACTGCCTTTCAAAAATTTGTTGAAGAAGATGTTGCGGCAGTCAGCATCAATGAAATTAATAACTTGATTTCTCAAAATAATTATTTGGAACTTTATGTTAAAGTTTTGGGTGAACACATTGGTTCTCTTAATAAGAAATTAGATGAATTAACCGCTTTGATAATTCAAATAAAAAATAATTTAAAGGTTTCTGATAAAGCTTCAACTTCTAAAACTAATTCCGAAGCTCTTACTATGTCTACTCCTACGCAGAGGCCTCATGAGAATAAAATTTTAAATTCAAATCGATGTATAATTTTGAGGAACTTCTTAATAAAAACTTTTCAGATTTTAGTGCAAAACCTATGGATTTGTCAGAAAATTTTGCGGATGATATGGAAAACACTTTTGATTTAAAAAATTATGTTTCTTTAGAATTTAATAAACTTCACGGTTATCCCAAGAAGAATAGTGGTAATACTAAATTGCTCATAAACCCAACATGCAAACTTATCATTATTCTCGACCAACTCCTCAAGATGTGCTTATAGAGGAACGAGACTGGAATCAGACTAATACCTCTTATAGTGGGTCTGAAATTTATGAATGGAATTTTGATGGTCTGACTGATAGACAGTTAACTACTCTTGTTCATAGAATGCTGATGTATGCAACTATCTGTAAAAATGTTAAAAATACAAATAGAAATATTTGAAAAATGATTATTGCAGGTTTTACTGGCCAACTCAGAGGTTGGTGGAATAATTATATGAACCTTGAGCAAAAGGCTGCTGTGATTAATGCTACTTCTAGTGGTGAAAGTATTGATAACTTGAGCATGACTCTTGTTGCAAACAGGGAAGACGCTGTTTATACCCTAGTCTTAACAATTCTAGAACATTTTAATGGTAGATTTACCAATCCGTATGAGACGGTTCGTACCTTGTTAAATGGTCTACGATGTAAAACCTTGGGAGAATTTCGATGGTATAAAGATATTTATATGAGTAGGGTGGTGGAACTACTCGAAAATAGTTATGAGAATTGGAAAGCTAAGTTTATAGATGGTCTTCCCCTTTTATTTGCCGAGCGTGTTAAAAAGACTCTGAGAAATACAGTTGGAGAAATTCTGTATAAAGAGTATACTTATGGTTAGCTGATAGGAGTTTGTACTCAGGAAGCTATAAACTTGTGCAATGAATTGAAGCTCTCCAGACAGCTTAAGATTGATAAGCTCAAGGAAAGATCTCAGATAGGAGACTTTTGTACCCAGTTCAGTTTACCTGATTCTGCGGCTAATAGCAAGAAGAATAAGCATAGGGATTCTAGAGATCCTGATAAACCTTATAGAAAGAAGAGGTTTAGATATAGATCTAAGGAAGAGAGACGATAGAAGAGTCTTTCGTAAGTCTAATAAATTTACCAAGAATAGGTCTAAACGTGAGCTCGCCAAGATTAAGTGTTATAAGTGTGGCAATTTCGGGCATATAACACCCAATTGTAAGCTACAAAAGCTGAAGACTTTGGAGTTAGATGAAGAAGTTCATGATAAGGTTTATAGTTTCTTATATACTTCTGGTTCTGAGTCTGATTATGATTCTGATTCCGATTCTGAAGAAGAGATTGATTTACCTGATTTATCTAATAATAATCAACATGTTAATATGAATGCTTGCAATAATTGTCACGGTGATATCTGCTCTTGTGAAAATGATGAGTTTTATAAATTACAATCTCAATTTGAAGATCTGAATTTAAATACTATTACTTCTGATAATGTGATAGAACTTTTGAAAGAAGTTACCGATAACAATCTTCATGAAAAAATTATTCAATTAGCTGTTAGAAATACTGTTAGTTCAAGTTTTTCAAAAAGTTTAGAAAAACAAAAGAATGATTTTGAATTTGAATATACTGCACCTTATTCTTTGTCTGAAACAAACTCAATAAATCAACTATTTCTATGAGAGATTCTTCTTTTGATGATTTGAAAATTGAAATTGAAAATTTGAAAATGAGATTAAATCTATTAAAAAAAAATCAAATGATTTGTGATCATCGTCTTACTCAGATAGAAACTGTTAATAACAAATGTAAAAATATTGTTGAAGAAAATACTTTGCAAAACCTGTTAATCTTGATCCTAGAAAAGGTATGTTTTTAGGAATGATGCAAATTGTAACTGCTCATAAATGGTATGTTAAATGCACCATATTGATTGAATTTAGTTTTTCAATAACTGATATTGCTATGATTGATAGTGGAGCCGATGTTAGTTGTATGCAAGAAGGTCTTGTACGTACTAAATATTTTGAAAAACCAACTCATATGGTTAAATCTTCTTCTGGACATGATTTAGATATAAAGTATAAATGGCCTAATACTCGCATTTGCCAAAATAAAATTTGCATTCATCGTTTCTTTTTCTTGGTTAAAAATCAGTTATACCCTCCAATTATACTTGGAACCCATTTTATAAATGCTATTTATCCTTTTACTAGCATAAATGCTAAAGATTTTTCTGCTACTTATGAAGACAGGAATATTAGTTATACTTTTATCACTGACCCGATTTCTCGTGATATTAATGCTTTAATTAATGTGAAGCAAAAGCATGTTGATTCTCTGCAACTTGAATTGTTTAGTATGAATATATTTGATACTTTGAAATCCACCAAAGTACATAAAAAAATTAAATTTATTTCTGGACAAATTGCTATTGATATTTGTGCTGATCATCCCAGTGCTTTTTGGAATCGAAAAAACCATATTGTTACTCTTCCATATGAAGATGATTTCTCTGAGAATGATATTCCTACTAAATCTTGTCCTTGCCAAATGAACACCAAATTGGTAGAATTCTACAAAAAGGAAATTGATAATTTGTTACAAAAGGGTTTGATAAAACCTTCAAAATCTCCTTGGTCTTGTACTGCATTTTATGTTAACAATGCTGCTGAAAGGGAACGAGGTGTCCCCAGGTTGGTTATTAATTATAAACCATTAAATAAATATTAAAATGGATTAGGTATCCTATTCCAAACAAAAGAGATTTATTGTCTAGATTATATGATGCCAATATATTTTCCAAATTTGATTTAAAATCAGGATATTGGCAAATCCAAATATTTAAAGAGAATTCTTATAGAACAACTTTTAATGTCCCTTTTGGACAATATGAATAGAATGTTATGCCATTCGATTTGAAAAATGCTCCTTTTGAATTTCAGAAAATTATGAATGATATTTTCAACCCTTATTTAGACTTTATAATTGTCTATATTGATGATATTTTGGTATATTCAAAAACATTTGAAATACATATCAAGCATCTAGACATCTTCAAGAAAATTGTTATACAAAATGATTTGGTCATTTCTAAACCAAAAATGAGTTTATTTCAAACAGATGTTCGATTTCTAGGACATCATATTTGTCAAGGGAAAGTTACCCCTATTCAAAGATCTATAGACTTTGCATCAAAATTTCCTGATGTTATTACCGACAAGACTCAATTGCAATGATTTTTAGGGAGTTTAAATTACATATCCCCCTTCTATAAAAATTTATCTCGTGATTTGACTCCTTTATACGACAGACTAAAAAAGGATCATAAATCACCGTGGACTGATAGTCACACCACTTTGGTAAAGAATATTAAACTTCGTGTTTAATCTTTACCTTGTTTAACTCTTGCTAACCCTGCTTGGTAGAAGATTATTGAGACGGATGCGTCTAACTTTGGTTATGGTGGAATAATGAAACAAATTAATCCCCATGACAAAAATGATTATTTAATCAGATTTCATTTTGGGAAATGGAGCGAAGCTCAGAAGAAATATGCAACGGTGGCTCATGAAATGCTAACCATCGTTAAATGCGTGTTAAAATTTCAGGATGATTTATACAATCAAATTTTTTTGATAAAAATTGATGCCCAATCCGTGAAGTATATGTTCGATAGAGATTTTACACATGATGCTTGTAAGTTATTATTTGCTAGGTGGCAGGCCCAACTACCTCCTTTTGACTTTGAAATTCAATATAAAAAGGGAGTTGATAACTCATTACCGGATTTCTTATCTCGTGAATACATTCAATAAAACAAAGTGTTTTATGTGCAGGATGGACCCTCCTTAGGGAACCAAGGGTCGACGCAGGGGTAATAACCCACGAGGAAGGGGAAGATCATCATCAGGATCGTCATACGGATCCTCTTCTAACTCCCCAATTCTGCAAAGAGAAGGAATGAGTTTGATAAACTTAAACTCCAAAAACTCTCGAAGTGCGGCGTCTTTGTCAGTACATTTGGAAGATATTCCAGAAAATAGACCGTTATACGCCCAACTACGGGAGTATTTGTCTCAGAAGCAAAGTGATATTTTTGCCTCTATAGCTAAAGAAGATATTGATGATATCAAATCTTTTGAAAAGGTATCAAAGAAAGAAATGATATTTCTTTTAGAAAACTTTGAAATTCAGATAAAAAAAGAACCCTGGAAGATATTCCAGCGATACTTGATTAACAGATTATATTTCCCGGGTGAGTCATACAAAACCCGATCTTATTATGAGACCATTTTGATAAATACTGGTAGTGTTGAATTCCAGCACTTCTCAGGATATAACACTAGCGAGAATGTTTATAACTTCTCCAAGATGATTATTAAGCAGATTATATCTATTGAAGATTGGGGCATTTCTACAATGAAAGAGAGGCAGATCAGCCTAAATAAGGTCCCTATGAATTTCACCTATTGGGACTATATTAATGCTTTTGATAAGGTCCTCTACTACAATAACGAGAGGCATAATCATACTTGGTTTATAAAAAATTGTGCAAAGATATTTGTGGAATCAATCCCTAATTGATTCTTGAACTGGTGGTCATACCACGGTCCAACGACAAAGATTTTACCTGATCCATTTCTTAAATTATATAAAGAATGGGCTAAGGTTTCACCAGATCTTAACGAGTTATACCATGCGGATCATATTTGTTATATTGAAACAATTGAACAAATTTATTTTTTCATTGAATTCTCTATCCCATGGATTCATAAATGGACCTCGAAAGTGGGATTCACCGAGGAGCAAATTCCTTATTTATATAGAACCTTTTATAATAACTTTTGGGACAAATTGATGAAAAAGGATCCCAAGACAAAGTCTCTATAAGGACAAGAACTGCTGGATCTTATTGCAACGTGATGATGTTGCGGAAGATATTCAAGAGGCTCAACCTATTGAGTCAGAAAAACCCACTTCAGAAGATACGCTGAAAAAGGCGGAAGATTTCCTCCGAGAACTAAAGAAAAAAGACAAGCAATAATATAATAAAGTTTGATGTAGTTTTCTTCATATGGTGTGATGGTTAGAAGTTGTAGCAATTTTGGAGTTGTCGTTGTTTGAAGTTGAGGGTTTTGTCCTTTTTAGTTTAGTTATTAGAATGGGTTGTAGTGTTCCTATCTTTGTGGCGAAGTAATTGCTTATCGGTTATTCATAGTACTTTTCTTGTGTTAATTTGAACGTGAATCCTTCTTATAGATTTAGCGTGGCTGCGTGGAAATCTTCTTATAGTTGCAAAAGAAGGCAAGGTATGTTAAGTCAAAATTCTCCTTTTCATATCGCACGAAAGCTAAAAAGTTATACATCATTGAATGAGATATTATTACTATTATATTGCTAGAATGACCCTCTGTGAAGGGCATTGGGATGTATGTTGATGTTATGCTTTGATTTTATCATATTGTTCTTATAACTGCTTCATTGTGAAGTGTGTTGCTGATAAAGTTATCCTCCGTCAAGTTTCTTATTCCTTATGTCTATTCGCGAACTAGTGTCCTAAGATTAAGGGTGAAATATTGGAGAATAATAACGTTATATTCAAGGGAGTTGTTGTCACGACCCGATTTCTCAGGTCATGATGGCGCCTACTAAATGACCCACCAGTAGGCAAGCTGACCCATATCCCGGAACTCGAAGTAATGGGATGTTAGGGTAGAAAACCAACCAATCAACCTAAAATAGTAATAAATATAACAAGAACATGCAATGAACGGGCGGAAGCGACTAGACATATATACACAAAATGAATTCCTCCCAAAACCTGGAAGTCACAAGTACAGAGCTGCTAACAAAAGTACAAGTCCTAAAAGTGGACTACAGAAACAAGCTGTCTAAAAAGGCAAAAGACAAGCAAAAGTAAGTACAGAAGGAGACGGGAAAATCCAGGACGTTGTGTACTCACCCTTGCCTCCGATCACGACCGCAGCTAGCTCGAATCAACGTTGGTAGCTAGTACTCGGACCTGCATCACGAAAATAGATGTAGAGTGTAGTATGAGTACCAAAACAACAGGTACCCAGTAGGCATCAGGCCGACTGAGCAAGATAAGCAAAAGTGAAATGAAATGCAAATAAAGGGTCACAATCAAGGGCAAAAGAGTAGTAAATGTTGGTATGTACACGAGCGTACAGGCAACAAAGACAAGGAATCTAATTAACTCCGCCGGGCTCCCATAAACCCGACGGGTACGCTTGTGCACAATAAAAGAAACCACCTGCATGGACCCCCATAAGCCCGGCAGATGCACCGGCAGTTAAAGTAAAAGAATGGAGCTAGAAGGTCTATCACAATATTACCAATTTCCGGACTTTAACTGATCCATTCCCAATTATATTTCAAGATCTCATTACGTCCCGAACTTTAATCGGAACATCTCCAACTTCCAAAACCTCAACCTACAAATGAGAGTAATCAAAGACTAAACTGAAGCTTCAGTAAGGAATTGGGAATGCACCACGTGCAAGCTGGACCACGGACTCGAACTAGGTGCTGTAGCCAAAGGTCGGGCACGGGTGGGCTGGACCACGGACTCGAACCGGGTACTGTAGCCAAAATCAGATCACAGGTAAGCTGGACCACGGACTCTAACCGGGTACTATAGCTAAGCCTGGACATAAGTAAGCTAGACCACGGACTCTAACCGGGTACTGTAGCTAAGAATCAATATCCAACCATACGTCACGGGAAATATCACCAAACCGATTACCATAAATAATCATTTCAGTCCGACCCTCATATACCCCAAATCGCTGAGGAAGTATTCAAAAGTGAGTAAGCTAGACCACGGACTTTAACCGGGTATCTGTAGCCGATAGAAAAGCAGGGCATTAAGGATACAAGGTCATAAGCTGAGTTACCGCCTAGCTAAGGCTCAGACTATCAGACTCAAGTCTGCTATATCAGTCTACAAGGAGCTGACCGTCCGAAACGACGTCGGAAAAAGTTCTACTGCCCAACGACATCCGAAACCTCACAAGTCTATGGCAACACTAGTCTAAGCCTAGACTAAAGCCAAACATACTTCAAATCAATATTATCATAAACACCACAAGGTATGGATGTTCAATAATATCAAGAGTCATGCTTTCATAATCCAACAATTTCCCTAAATAAGGTCCAAGGCAGGAATTATAGAAATTTAGCATGCTCGACACCCGAACCCCTCCATACTCAAGCAAATCAATAAACAATTGCCTAAACATGCTCAATCTCACGAGGGGAAAGCCATAGCCTACCTGAAAGCCGATCACGCGTGCTC
>JAJOOR010035204.1:0-20052 GCA_036250505.1 Solanum acaule | reverse complement strand
CTTTGGATCAGCGATTGAAGCCCATTGAGCTTATCATTGAATTCCTTGGTTTGAGATCTTGTTATGGGCCTCCTTGGAGTTTCTAAAGCTTCATCCTTGTCCTTCAATGGAGTAGAGCTTCCTTGGATGCTATCACATACAACACATTGTACTTGAACTCAGGGATATGTAAAACATTATGAATGTCAGCCCCCCTTAGAATCTAAGAGGAACCAATGTTGTTGACTTTAGCTAGACTACCAGTTGGCAAATGTGATGTGAATTTAGTGAGCAATTTAGAATCATTAACCATATGCTTTGAATCTCCAGAATCTATGATCCATTTAGCATCAACAGGAACCTGAGGAATACATTTAGGCATACCTGCGACTTGCATATTGAAATCACTCTTAGGTCTGTCATTCTCCTGGTCAAAAAAATAATACTATTGCATGTGGTAAGAGGGAGTGAACCACTGTGTGGATGAATAGTGATGTGGTTGCACATTAGACATAAGTGCATGAGTAGGATATGATATACCACCACATGATGAGAGAGGTATTGGAAGAGGATGAGGCTGAGATCTCTCTGCTGAGCTGTTAGAAGAGACACTTTGACCCTCAAATACTGATCCATGTGGAACATCTACATGACTACTTGTACTTTAAGGAACTGATCCTGTTGCAAAATTAGCAGCAATCACAGGTCCATGGCTGGTTCTTCTTTTTCCTTTCCAATTAGTTGGATAACCATGGAGTCTAAAACAATTAGCCTTTGTATGACCTTTCCAATTACAATAGTCACAATATCGGTTGTTGTTAGAGGCTTCCTGAGATTTGAAGCTATACCCTGAATGAGAAGAAGAACCTGATCCAGATTGAGTATGACCTTTTTCAGAACTAAAAAATGCCATTGCATTTGATAGCTATCTAGGATAAGAAGTTTCAGCATTAGCTATATTGGACTTGCCAAGAGCTCTTTGACATTCTTCAACCATTACCAAGGAGTAAACCTTATTCACACTTGTTCTAGGATCCATCGTCAATAACTTACTTCTACATTGATTATAGGTTTCATTTAACCCTAGAAGAAATTGCATTAATCTCTGATACTCAAAGTGAATAACATAGGTTTTTGACACTTCACAGGCACATCTAGGACGAAGGCATAAGAGAATCAATTCCATCCATAACTCCTTCAACTTAGAGAAATATTGAGCCACTGATGAGACTTCTTGAGTCAATGTGGCAATTTCCTTATGAAGAAAAAAAATCCTAGATCCATCGACTTTATCAAACCTTTCTTTGAGATCATTCCAAACTTGATGAGCACTACTTGCATACATTATTCCACTAAGTAACTCCCTGCTAACAGATATCATAATCCAGGAGAGAACTATATCATTACAGTTCTCCCAGAGATCATGTAGAGGAGCTGGAAATAGACTTTTAGCATATTTTCCATCAACAAATCCTAGTTTTCCTTTACCTAGTAACCTATCTTCATTGATCTACTCCACAATGAATAGTTTTCAGAACTAGTGAGTTGAATAGAAACTAGAGAACTACCTGGAGTATCACATGCTTGGAGATACATATGATGGTGTGCATCAATCACCATTGCCCCTCCTTGCACTATGTTGGTAGGTATCTCTGAGGTTAAATTATGTGTCATGAATAAACACGTGAGAACTGGAAATCACACACAATCTAAACTGCTATATGGACAATGCAACAAACTTTCAGCTGCACTAAAAAATAGTGAGATCTTCAATGGAAACCCTTAAGCTCTGATACCATGAAGAGTAAACTGGAATCAGTTTTAATGAGAAGAAAAGAAAAAATATTCAATATACTTCAATGAATCAAAATATACAGAGTGTTCATACATGCATACTTATAGTGTGATTCTAAAATTTGTTATTAACTAACTACACTGGTTAGTCCTAACTTAACCATAGTTAATTTGTAACAATTTACTAACTAACTTTGTGACACCACTATTCATCTTGTAACTAACTTGGATGACAACATCTTTCATTATCACTATATTCATTGGTCTGTTGTAGGAGAATTTAATGTGAATACATGTGCTACTGAAAAGAAAGGAGGCAGGCCTTTTAATATTTCTGAAAGCCTGTATTTTGTTAATTGTATTGAGGATGTTGGACTTCAAGATGCTGGTTTTCATGGGCTTTCTTTCACTTGGTGTGACAATAGAGGAGTAGTTGTTATCAGGAAGTGGTAAGATAGACTATTGTTTAACTCAATGTAGACTTCTTTCTTTGATCATATTTTCGTCAATGATTTACCTAATATTGGCTCTAATCATGCCCTTCTTCTGGTTAATATGGGGAACAAGAGTTCTCTATTAAGTTCTTTAAGTTTTTAAATGGCGGAATGACCTGAGAGACCCTTATACTTGGCTCCGTTTGTCAGTTGGACCCTTACACTCATGACTTTGCCAATTGAACCCTTAAACTCACTAAAACGCAATACTTTAAACCCTTTTCTTATTCTATGTGTGTGAGTGTAGCACAACCGCTTACATATGGAATTCCACGTCATTTTGTAGAATTCCATGTCATTTTTAATGCCACATAAGAAATTAAAAGCTAAAAAAAATAAAAAAATTTGCAAATTAAAATTTTCAATATTTGACATGAAACACAAACCCAATAATTTTTCATGTCAAATTGGTCTAATTCTTCCTATTTGACATGAAACACAAACCCAATAATTTTTCATCATAATTTTGAATTAATTTCATAAATTCACAAAACACATTTGTTATTCTTCAAGCTTTTTCATGAAGTTTTGCAACTTTTCAGTATACATCATTACTCTTCAAGATTTCAAAATTATCTAAACTTCAATTTTTCACAAATAAGATTTGAAAACCCAGATTTTAGAAATGTGTAAATCGACCAAGATTCATAGAGAAGAAATTTGAATTTTAAAATTAAAGAAACTAAAATGGTTGAGATAAGAGATTTGGTTAGGTGGGGTGAGGCGTGGGGGTGGGTCTTAAGAAGAAGACGAAAGGGCGGGGTAGGGTGGGGTGGTGGGTGGTTTCAAGGAAGAGGGTGAGGGTGGGGGTGGGGGGCTGAAGGAAGAAGAAAGTTGCAGGGGTGGGATAAGGGACTGATGGGTTGGTTTTTTCTCTTTTTTAATTTAAATTATTTTTGAATGATTTTTAATATAAAAAATATATATTCACTTGCTTTAAGGCGCATGCAGTCGAGTATTTTTCCATCTCAGCAATATTAGTGCCACATAAGTTCGGTCAATGGTCAAATGTGTTTAAAATATTGTGTTTTAGTAAGTTTAAGGGTTCAGTTGGCAAAGTCGTGAGTATAAGGGTTCAACTGACAAATGGAACCAAGTACAAGGGTCTTCGAGGTCATTCCACCTTTTTAAATCTTTGGGTGGAACAGAAAGACTTCCTTAAAGTTGTCCTCCAATCTTGGAAGGAGAACATTATTGGAAATCTTATGTGGATCCTACATTAAAAGATTAAAAGAACACGTAAGAACCTAAGTGCTGGTCAAGGGCTACTTTTGGAGATAGCTTCAAAGAAGTTAATGTTATGGAATCCAAGATTTTCATGCTAAAACAAAATGTACTTCAAGATGATTCAGATGCCAACAAGACGTTACTTACTTAGGCAAATGTTGCCTACATTCAAGTTCAGAAACGAAAAGAAGCCTTTCTTAGGCAGAAGGCAAGGGTAAAATGGATGATTGAAAGAGACTCTAATTCAACTTATTTTCACAGTGTTATTAAGGACAGGAGGAGAAGGAGGTTGAATATTCAACAAATCAAAAATGATAATGGTGAATGGATTGTCGAAAAAAAAGCAATAGTTAATGCTGGAGTTAATTTTTTTCAGGATATGTTTGTTCTTCTTAATATGATGGTGAACACCCTTTGATTGATCGTGTTCAACTCGTGATCACTTTAAAAGACAATGAAAACTTGAATGCCTTGCCTATGGTCCAACAAATCAAAGATGTCGTTATGTTTTTTGATCTTGATAGTGCTCCAAGTCCCGATGGACTCAATAGTAAAAAAATTCAGATAACCCGGAATATCAGATCTCAAGATCTTATCAATGCTATTCATAGTTTTTTTTAATGGAGCTTTTCTTCCTAATTTTTTTTTACATATACTTGTTTAGTCTTAATTCCAAAAGTGGATCATCCGCAACATTTCTTTGATTTAAGACCTTTCACTTTGTGTAATGTTACTAGTAAAATCATTTCTAAAATCTTGAATGCTAGGCTTTCTTCTATCTTCCTAAAATTATTTCTAGAAATCAAAGTGGTTTTATCAAAGGTAGGATGATTTCTGAGAGTTTTCTTCTTGCTCAGGACATTATTAAAGGTATGGGTAAACCTATCATAGGTGGTAATGTTGTTATTAAATTAGACATGACTAAGGCTTATGATTGAGTATCTTGGCCATATGTATGCAATGTTTAACGAATATTTAGTTTCGATGAAAAATAGATTGACCTTATTTTTAGATTCCCTCCTAATAATTGGTATTTTTTATTAGGAAAAATGCATAAGTATCCCTCGATCTATCCCCGAAATCCAAGAGATACTTATACTATACTAAGGTCCTATTACCCCCAAACTTATTTTATAAATAATTTTCTATCCCTTTTCGACCTACGTGGCATTATCAACCAGATAGCTTGAAAAAATTATCAACACGCGCTGGGCCAGAAGATAGTGCCACATAGGCCGAAAAAAGGTAGAAAATTATTTATAAAATAAGTTCGGGGGGTAATAGGGTATAGTATAACTGTGTCTTTGAGATTTCGGACATAGGTTTGGGGGGTGGGATACTTATGCATTTTCCCATTTTTTTTATCAATTGTGGAATATAAGTTTTTTTTCAAATCAGAGAATGGCTTGAGACAAGGGGACCCATATCTCCTTCTCTTTTTGTTCTTAGTGCTGAGCTTTTGTCTACCATGCTTAATAAACTTTAAGAAGATCAGAAACTTCTATATGAACAAGAAAGGTCTTTATATATATCAACCATCTTTGCTTTGCTGATGATGTTATTTTGTTCAGTAGTGGTAATAAAAAATCTTTGAAAAAGATTATGATAGTCTTGAGCTCCCATGAGAATGCTTTAGGTCAAAAGATCAATATTCAGAAAAGTTCTTTTATCCTTCAGCCTAAGTCAAGTTCCAAAAGAAGAGATAGAGCTAGAAGACTTACTGAAATAAGGAAAGAAGAGTTTTCAATCAAGTATTTGGGTTGTCCTCTTTGTCTGGGAAAAAGAATCTCCTTATTTTCTGATATGATTCAAAAGATTCTTAACACGACTTAGGGATGAAAAAATAAACTTCTTTCTACCGGAGGCAAGAACATCTGAATCAAAAGTGTACTACAGGTTGATGATAACGTCATGGACATCATAAATCACGTGAAAACTTTAGAAGAGCAAGATGGACACCAAATAAAGACATATAATATGTTAAAGGTCCAACAAAGTGAATAGAAGGAAGAAAGTGGCCATGTGTACAAATGGCCATCTCAGAGTATAAATATTTCCTTAGTATAAATATTAGTCTTTTTCATTTAGTAAAACTTAGATGTTGAATGTGGAAATTGAATGCTCTCAAATTGTAGTTGCTAATTTAGTGTTAGTTTAATTCCCTTAAGGAATTAGTAAGTAATTAGTGGTTAACTCTTAGAATTGAAAGTTAACTTCTTTTAGCTTAATCGATCACCGAGTTACCCTCTTTGTGGATTCAATTTGGTTTTCTCATTTCATTTGAGCTTGGGTTATTGTTGTTTGATCGGATTCAATTGAGAGGTGAAGGTATAAAGTCCTTTGTTGCTCATAAATTTGATTAGATTTTGATAATTCCACATATATTTTCTTATTTCTTTCGATTGTTTCTTCCATCCTTATCATTTGGTATCAGAGCCTAGGTTTAGATTTGTTCTTACAATCTTGTCTTGGTTTGAAAAAAAAAGAGTCCAAAAAAAAAATCTTTTTGTTTTGATTTATTGTCTTTGACACTAGATCCTTGTTCCCTAGTGTTTTTTGAGTCTAGGTTTCAAATTTTGTTCAATTCGGAGTTGTAGAAGTGAAGTTACCATTGAAGGATTTCAAGCTTTTCAAATTTTTAAATTGGGTCTTATGATTGAGGAGAAATTGGAGGTTAATAATTATTGGGATTTGTTCTCTAAGTTGAAGTGGAAAAAATCCTAAATTTTGAGCCAATTCCGAGTTGATTTGAGTGTATTGGAATTTATTGTGTGTTTCTTGGTGTTCTATGTGTTCAAGTTATTCTAGAAGAAGAAGAAAGAAAGTACATTTGATCCAACATTTTCAAGTAAAAGTTGGTCAAAGGTGTTTTTTTGGTCCAATTGTGGAAATTTGAAAAAAAATCAAAATTAAAAAAAAAAGAAGGGAAAAAAGGAAAAACAAGAATTCCATGTGGATTGCCATGTAAGCAGTCAACTGCCAACACAATAGTCACTTTAGCGCCAACACAACGCCAACTTAGTGCCACAATAGCTGCTCATTGCCAGGCGCGCCGCGTGTGGCTCAGATTCAGAGAGCAAAATGTACAGGTTTTTTCTTAAGACCCCAAAAATATTCTAAGTATGGGAAGTTTTTTGGACAAAAAAAACTTTCCAAGTGTCCAAACTTCGTGATTCATTTTCTACACTTTTTTTCCTTCAATTCCTCACCTATTTAACAATTAACTAACATCTTTAGTTGCTTGTTAACTAGTTTTAATCATAATATTATCCGATCAAAGTCTTAGAAGTGATGAACTTCTTTGAGGCTTAAGTTTTCTTTAAGTGTCCAAATTCACCTTCCATAGTCTTTTTTCTTCTATTTCTCAACTATTTTACAATTAATTAACATCTTTAATTACTTGTTAACTAGTTTTTAATCATCAAATCATTTCTTTGATCCTTCAAATTAAGTAACAAGAAGTAATTCTTCTACTTTTGTTACTTAGTTTGTTTTGAGTCAGAATATTTTGGTGCTTCTTTCTTCTACTTTCTCATCTTAATTCTTTGATAACCTTCTTGATTCAAGTCCTTTAGCTTTTTGAGTCATCCTTCTTTTAAGAGTCACAAGCATCCACTTCACCACAAAGAATTAGTGATCTTGTGAAGTGATTGGGCAAAGGTAGTTCTCTATCAACTTTGGGAAGACATTTTAGGAAGGTGAGTGTGATATCAAATACGAGAGGTGTGAGGAATTTTGCCACTAACCTTGTTTGCTAAGTTTTTTAGGTACCCAAGGTGATTACAAAGAAGAATGTCATCTGTAACTTCCGAATATTGTGGAGATGACATTAGTGAATACACTTGTAGCAATATGAGCTATGAGCATGGTGAAAATGAGTTTTGCGATGTCTATGATGATCCTTATGAGCATGGTAATGGGGCTCTTGTTAATGATGGTGATTCTTATGAGGGATATGATGGTCCATGGGATAATGAACAACATGGTGGTGAGAACTACTACTCCGAAGATGAATGGAACTTATGACTCTTGTGATGATGTTGAAGGGGTAGAAGGACTTTATGATGTATACCATTGGGGCGATGAAGGTTCTCATGCTTTGCACCATGGTTATGATGGTGATGTGAGGTATAATTCTTTCTCTCATAGGTCTTATGAATGCTTTGAGCAGAATCTAGAAGGAAATAGAAGTTGTGAGGTTGGATTTTCTTCCTCGTCTTGTGCTACTTCATATTCTAAGAAAAAAGGCATATATGTTTGGGTAGGACCATTTCAAGGTTGTCGTATGGACCATAGAAGCTATACATTCACAACTTCTCGAAATATGATGACTTATTCTTCTCATCCTAGTTCCAACATTTCTTGTTATCCCTATGGTGATGAGCTTGGAGGTAGATGATGAGGAACACTAAGCCATGAAGTAGTAGATTTAAGAGAATCTTTTACAACATTGAGGGAAGATTTTGATGATATCTTGCGGATGTTTGAAAAGGTTAAGTCTATGGTACAAAAGAGGCAAGTTATTCATCATGAAGATAAGCCTAAAGAGTTACCCTTGGAAGAAAAACAAGATACTCCTCGTTAGGATGAAACTAAGGAGTTGAACATTAAAGTCAAAACACTCGCTTTTTATGCACCAAAATAGAAGTTAAACATTAAAGGATCTTCTAACCCTCACAAGGAATCCTTGGCACTTGTCCTAACTTACATAAAATTGAGAGACAAAAGATTGAGAGGAGTAAGGGTGTGAAAAGTGACAACTCTAGAGTGGAAAAAAGAGAGGTGAGGTGGAGTGATGTGAGAGAGTTGTCATATTCTTCTCCTAACTCATGTAACTTTTCTTTCTCTAGTTGTTTGAAAACTTGTGCATAGTGAGGCACCTCAAAATGTGAAGAATCATGAGGTTCTTGAAAGCTTCCAAAAGGAGAAAGTGTGCTCCAATGTTGATAGCCAAGGTGAAAACACTTCTTCCTATGATCTACAAGGTAACAATGCTAACTCTTACACTTTCTTGAACTTTGAACATCATTGTGTGGCTAGTAGCCCATTGAGTGTAAATGATAGTTTGTCTTTATGTAAGCATAATGAGTCTTTACCTTGGGATGTTATTGATAGTACTTTGTTGTGTGATGATTTTATCCTTGTTGTGAGTGAGCAAGCACTAGTTGATCCTATTGATGATCGAATTGACTCTTCTAGTAAGGTCGATTTGTGTCCACCTAGTGTTGGCACTTATAGCTTGAATGAGGGTACATTGTCATGTGATGAAAGTGATGTTACACTAGTTGATCTTATTGATGACCAAGTTGATTCTTGTAGAAAGATCAATTTGTGTTCACCTAGTGTTGACATTAATAGTTTGAATAAATCCTTAGACCTTAACACTATTTCTTGTTTTTCTAATCAGAATCTTGAGGTAGAATGTTTGTTTAAGGATAATCTCTTGTTTGATGACGACATGACTCTTGAGAGTGTGCATAGTGAAATGCCTTATATTGTTGGAAGTGTAGCCACTCTTAGAGGCTATCAACTGTTTGAGAATCCACTATGGTGTGATGACACACCTTCCAAAGATGAAAATCTCTTTTGTGAAGATGATAGTATATTTATTGGAGATGGTTGTGTTCAGATGAAAGGGGATGCTTATGTGTTAATTGTTACTTCTTCCTTATGTGTTCCAATTCTTCATATGAGTTGTGATTCTTTAGTACATAAAGTGGAGTCCAAACTTGGGAACATCTTGGATGAAGTTCATTTATGTAACCCCTTTCTTTACTACTTGTTTGCATATGATGATGTTCACACTTTTGAGTGGAGTATCATATTGGAAGATAAGAGTGTCAACTGGGTAAAAATGTGTGTACTTGATCCATGTTCATGGATCTCCTTTCCATTTGACCCCGGTAATGAGTTGAACTATGTCACTTGTTTAGTGATGCTTGGTCAAGATGACAAGCATAATTTGGAGGAATTTGTAAGAACCTTTCCCTATGATGGAAAGTTCTTCTTGAGGGTTTACAATCCACTTGAGGGACTTACGCTGTGTATGGGGAAGGGTACTTTTCTAACCCTCTTTATTTACTACCTCTTTGCGTATGATTTTGTTTATTGCACATCTTATGGGAGTAGGGGTTATTTGTCAAGAGAAGGTGAAGTTTATCTTAAATTTGTCAAGTTGTCTTTGTGTGTTCCATCTTGTGATGTAACGAATGCTAGGATCCTTGAACCTAGTTGTGAACTTTTATATAGGAACACCTTAGATGACTCCAATGTGCATGGCACCTTTCTTTACTATCTCTTTGCACATGATGAGTCTCATATTTGTCTTAAATGTGCATTGCATTTGGGTCGTAGTATCATTGAGGTCTATACTTGTTTGTATGACCCGATTATGTGGACGTATTATCATTTTGACCCTGGTGAATGTTTAGGAGTATTTGAGCTTGTACAAGTGTCATCTTTTGAGTGATAATATCATTTTTATGTGGAGAATAACAAATTTCCTTATTCTCTATCTATGGTCTTAATAGTCATGATAATAGAAGATACTTGGTTGTTCCTTGAGTTTGAGTCTCCTTGATGTAATGCTTTTTATGCTAACCATTGTACTAACCCTCATGCTATGAGGATATGTTTGTTGTTTGTCCTTTACATGCTTTTGCAAGGCTTGGATTCGAGGACGAATCCATTTCAAGAAGGGGAGGATGATAATGTCATGGACATCATATATCACGTGAAAGCTTTAGAGGAGCTTGATGGACACCAAATAAAGACATATAATGTGTTAAAGGTCCATCAAAGTGAAGAGAAGGAAGAAAGTGGCCATGTGTGCAAATGGACATCTCAGAGTATATATATTTCCTTAATATAAATATTAGTCTTTTTCATTTAGAAAGACTTAGAGTATGTTGAATGTTGAAATTAAATGCTCTCAAATTGTAGTTGCTAATTTAGTGTTAGTTTAATTTCCTTAAGGAATTAGTGAGTAATTAGTGGTTAACTCTTAGAATTGATAGTTAACTTCTTCTAGCTTAATCGATCATCGAGTTACCCTCTTTGTGGATTCAATTTGGTTTTCTCGTTTCATTTGAGTTTGGGTTATTGTTGTTTGATCGGATTCAATTGAGAGGTGAAGGTATAAAGTCCTTTGTTGCTCATAAATTCGATTAGATTTTGATAATTCCACATATGTTTTCTTATTTTCTTTCAATTGCCTCTTCCATCCTTATCAGGTTTGCCCTCTCATCTTTTAGCCATCATTCAACCTCTAAAGACTGTTTTCAATATTATTGAGACTTCTCTGAATAGGCTTTTCTGGAGTGCTTCTGATGGTTCCAAGAGGTGTCATTGGGCGTCTTGGAATAATTTGTCTTTCCCTTTTGATGAAGAGGGCATGAATTCTAGAAAATTATATGATACTAGTGCTGCTTATTGTGCCAAACTATGGTGGAGGCTTATGAATGAAAAGTCTCTCTGATCTGATTTTCTTAATGCTAAATACAATCAGCGATCCTACCCTATTGAAACAGTATGGAGAAAAAGGTAATCACATACATGGAAAGCTATGTGCACTATTAAAAATGAGGTTTAATAGAGCATTTGTTGGGCTATTGGAAAAGGGGATATTTCTTTTTGGTTTGATAATTGTCCTACTTTTGGTCCCCTGTATCTTTTGGTTATTGATGAGGACAGACCAAACAATGTCAGAGTCAAAGATGTCTTCAATAATGTTAGGTGGAATTGGAGGAGATGTGGTCGGGTCCCTGATTTTATCAAAGCTCACGTTAATAGCCTTCCACTTTTTTATCCGATAAAAATGATTACCCATATTGGAATAAGACTAATTCCGGTAATTTCTCTATGGGAAGTGCATGGAGCGTATTGAGAAATTCTAGAGGTAACAAAATATTAGCTTCTAAATTGTGGCATAAAGTTGTGCCTTTCAAAATGTCTTTTCTAGCTTCGAGTGTGCTCTACAACAAAATTCCAAACAACTGATAGACTCTTGAGTCACTGATTCACCAAATTGCAGTTGTAGGATACCACAACCTGAAGATCTTGCTCGTGTATTTATTTATAAGTAATATAGCATCTTTTGTTTGGAAATATTTTTCTAACATTTTTGGTATTGCAGGTAATTGTGGCACTATGTTTAATGTTATCTCCTCTTGGTGGAAACATGTAACGTGTAATCCTCTCGATGCTTAGATGGTGAAGATCTTCTCTATTGTTGTTATTTGGGAGTTTTGGAAGAATAGGGTGCAAATATGGGAACAAGAAAACTTAACTTTCGAAGATGCTTCTCCAAATTTCTAACATTATTGTGTTGATTGCTAGAGTGCAATTCCCCGAATTGAAAACTGATCTATGTTGAGGATATTGTTATGTTGATTAATAAACAACTTGCTTTTAGGTCATGTAAACTTGTTTTCTGGGACAAACCTCCTCCTAATTTCTTTAAGATTAACAATGATGGGAGTGCTAAGAACAATATTTGTGGAGGTGACAGAGTAATTAGAGATTGCAATGGCAAATTTATGATGGCTTTCACAATTCCTTTTGGTAGAAGATCTAGCAATGTGGCCGAGGCTAAATCTATTCTCTTTTGTCTCAAATGGTGCATCCAAAATGATGTTACAAGTTTGGAAATAGAAATTGATTCTAAATTGTTGATACTATGGGTAAAAGAGGTTTTTAAAATACCATGACAACTTTTGCATGTTATCAAGGAGATAAGGGGTCTTCTTCCAGGAACAAATTGGTCAATACAACATTGTTTTAGAGAAGCTAACCAAGTGGCGGATAAACTTGCTTCTCTAAGTCATGAAATTCAGAATGAAATCATTTTTCATGATTTCCGAGAGCTACCAAAACAAGTGAGAGGTCTACTTCATATGGATAAATGCAAATATTCTACTTTTCGAGTTAGGAGTAAAAAGATGTTTGAAATTAGATATGTAGATGTGGTTTGATTGTTATTTAGTCCTGTGTTTCTACTTTCAGGAAGTCGAAATCATCATATGGATAAATGCAAATATTCTACTTTTCGAGTTAGGAGTAAAAGGATGTCTGAAATTAGATATGTAGATGTGGTTTGATTGTTATTTAGTCCTCTGTTTCTACTTTCAGGAAGTCGAAAGGAGGGAGAACTCCATTTGTAATCCTTTAGCATACTTGATGCATTTACATTTTGAGAAAGTTATGGCTCAACTAGAAATTAATTTTTGTAAAATATTGGACATGTCCAATCTTGAAACTTTTGAAGAGAATAGGCATTTCATACCTCTTGTACATGTGTTTTGCTATTGGTTATTAATATGTGAGGTAGGGGTTATGCCTAACCCCTCACCCTAAAGGTGGATTCAAGAAAAAATATATTTTATAATGATGGTTCATAGTGATGATCACTATAAAATGGTGGTTATCAATGACGATTATAAAATGATAACTATAACTTGTGACAAGTGGTTGTGGTCATTGTGGATCGTCGGATGGTAATAGTTGATAGTTATGGACAACAACAATGATTGGTGATGGAAGTGAATGGAGGAACAATGACTAGTTATGAAAGTGACTGGAGCAACGATGACTAGCGATGAAAGTGAATAGAGCGGTAGGATAAATATATTACTCCCCCATCTCAATTTATGTAACATTTTTCGGATTTTGAGATTCAAACAAGTCTATCTTGGACCGTAAATTTTTTATATATATTTTAATTATTTTGAATTGTCAATTATTGTGACTTATAGTTCTTTTTATGTAGTTTACAAATATATAAATTTCATTTCAAAAAATTGAAGATTTCATGCACAAATTTCCAATCAAACTTAAATTGTTTGACCCTCGAAAAATGAAAAATGTCACATAAATTGAGACAGAGGGAGTAATATATAATATTACGATTTTATTATAAATCTTAATTATCCATGTCTGTTCAAATTCATTAAGTTATTGTAAAATTATAAAACTAAAGATACTTGATAATTAAGATTCAAATCTAAGTAATTAATAAATTTATTAACTGAAATTTGAATAAATAAAATTAAGATCTATATTAAGTACAAATGAAGTCTTAGGCTTTTAACTTCTTTTTTAAAAATGAAGTCTTAGACAAATTAATTTGGACTATGGAGAGTACTAGAGGTCACTCTTTATGCTAATTTTCTTAGTATCAACTTTGTAAAAGAAGTTGTGAAACATTATGAGAAGTTAAATTGAGCTGATAAGAACATGCCAACTAGGAACCATGCATTTTATAAACTATGAATTCACCATTGTAAATTATGGAACACTGTTGCCATTAGTCCACAGTTTTCCTTATAAAAATTGCCCATTGTTTAGTGGTTATGTGCTAAATACCTTAAAGATTTCCACCTACTATCGTTCTCCTTTCTAATTTAAATTTTTTTATTATTACAAGTGGCTTATAAATTTAATATATTTGTGATTAATATTATATATATCCTTTACTGAAATAAATGTCTTCTAAAATTTGAATGCAAAATCTTTAACCAATAATGAAATTTTTTGTTACAATACAAATTTGAGATTGTGGTGACATCTATTCTAAATCCACCTTGATAGGTAAGCTAACTCTAGAATACATCAAAAATTCAAGTACACTGGATGTTAACGAATAAAACACAAATATCTTTAACATCACTTTCATAAATAAGGAAACATGTATAAACAAAACCAATTCAAGGCATGTACAAAAGTGTCTAATACAAAGAAAGAAATCTAATAAAATACGAGACATCATTCTCTGAACATAAGAAAATAGTAAATGAAGATAGAGATGGAAACTAATAAATCTCCGGACGCTAAAGTTTACCACAAATCTAAACTAGCTAGAGTACCCCGAACAAATTCAAATCAACATTGCTAACTCATTCTGAGTTCTGCGTAAAAAAAAAATCATAAAAATAAATGAGTACAAATCACTAGTACTCAACAGACATAATTGATCAACCGAGCTTTAGTCATTTCTATGTGAAATAAAATTCCAATCAAATGACCAAAACTAATATTGAATAGTGATTATCTTTTCTTCTTCTTATTATTCTAATAACCACCATTCCTTTTATTTTTTTCATACGGACAAAATCGAAGTTTTGATCAAATTAAGATATTATTAAAATAAATTCACCAAAATAATATGTCTTTTTGAAATTTTACAAAACTAATATAAACGTAGTTCTCAGTAACGTTTTAGGTTATATTTTATTCAAAAAAATTCAATAACAAAAAGACAAAAATCTGACAGAGTAAACAGACATAAAACGTTATTGTCAGTAACGTTTTATAATTCATTACTCTGAAGCATGTTTTACAGCTAAAACGTGACTCAAAGTAATGTTTCTCTGAAATGGCTGAAAATTGAAATTCAATCTTGTACATGCCTCATTCATTATTCAAATTTCCACTATTAAAATGGATGGATATATTTTGTACATACCTTCACTTGAAATATATATGATTTTCTCTTTTCTTTCTCTTTTATACATAGACAATATTTTTTTAAACAAAAGAAAAAAAAAAGTGAGGAAGACTTTGCACAAATTGGAGCTAGTCTTGTATCATTTCAATTTCAAAATTTGTAAATTAATCATATGAGAGATCTTCTTCTAGCCTAAAATACCATCCCTTCCAAATATTAGACCAATCGGTTTCTTATGATTATGAAATATTAGACTATCAATAAAAAAGCTATTGAATTAAAATTGATATAATAAGTAAGCAAAATAACTATTAAAAAATATAAAAAATAAATAAATATATATATATATAGGAAAGTTTAATAAAGTTGAATGAGGCAGGTACAAGATTGAATTTTAATTTTCAATCATTCCAGAGAAACATTATTAAGAGTCACGTTTTAGCGGTAAAACGTGCCTTAGAGTAACGAATTATAAAACGTTACTGATAATAACGTTTTATTTTTGTTTACTTTGTCAGATTTTTGTCTTTTTTTTATTGAATTTTTTTGAATAAAATATAACCTAAAACGTTATTGAGAACTACATATGTTTATACTAGTTTTGTAAAATTTTAAAAAAGTGTATTATTTTGATAAAAAGATTTTAATAATGACTTACTTTGATCAAAAATTCGACAAAATCAGTCAGCCATATTTATCATTCCTTGGATTCTCTACACGTCCACTTTATATACTTAAACAAATGAGTAATAAAACCATTTCTGCTTTCCACTGCCCCTTTGCAAATAAAAATAATTCTTCGGTCAGAAACAATTTATCCGTAAATTTTTCAACCTGAATTCGGATTAGTCCGCCCAAACCACATACCCAACAGCTCCTAAAATATTTAAATTAAATAAGCTTCACATCACTATAAATCAAGATGTTACATCTCCAAATTCTATTCATTCCATCCATAACGTAACAATGGTTTCCAAAATAAGTTCTCTATCCTTGTTTCTTTCTTTGCTTCTTTTGTTCTCCCTCTCCTCAGCCAAATCATCTCCGAGACCTCGAGCTTTTCTTCTTCCAGTAACCAAAGATGCATCCACTAAACAATTTATCACAACCATTAACCAAAGAACACCCCTTGTCCCTGTCAAACTTACGATCAATCTTGGTCAACCATTTTTATGGGTTGATTGTGTTAAAGGTTATGTTAGCTCATCTTATAAACCTGTCCCTTGTGGTTCCATCCCTTGTAAACGTTCTTTCTCCGGATCGTGTGTTGAATCATGTGTAGGTTCTCCTTCACCAGGGTGCAACAATAACACTTGTGAACAAGCTATTTATAACCCCTTTAGTAGTAGCACGAGTGGTGAACTTGCTCAAGATGTGGTTTCACTTCAATCAACTGATGGCTCCAATCCTCGTAAATATTTATCAACAAATGGAGTAGTTTTTGGTTGTGGTTCTACTTTCCTTCTTGAGAAACTAGCAAAGGGTGTTAAAGGGATTCTTGGACTTGGAAATGGCTATGTAGGATTTCCTACTCAATTGGCTAATGCTTTTCGTGTACCTCGAAAATTCGCTATATGCTTGACTTCATCCACAACCTCTCGTGGAGTTATCTTCTTTGGTGACAGCCCTTATGTTTTTCTTCCTGGAATGGATGTCTCAAAGAATCTTGTTTACACTCCACTTCTCAATAACCCTGTTAGTACATCAGGGTCGTTTTTTGTAAGGGAGCCTTCGATGGATTATTTCATTGGAGTAAAGTCTATCAAAATAAATGGTAACGTCGTGCCAATAAACACCACATTGTTGGACATAACTAAAGATGGCAAAGGTGGAACAAAAATTAGTACAGTTGATCCTTACACGAAGTTAGAGACTTCAATTTACAAAGCTTTAACAAAGGCATTTGTTAAAACGCTTGCTAAGGTTCCAAGGGTGAAACCGGTGGCTCCGTTTGAAGTGTGTTATAATAGAACGAGCTTGGGAAGTACGCGTGTTGGCCCTGGTGTTCCAATTATTGAACTAGTGCTGGGAAAAAATACATCTTGGAATATTTGGGGTTCAAATTCTATGGTGGCGGTGAATAATGACGTGCTCTGTCTTGGATTTGTGGATGGAGGAATTGAATTTGAACCAATAACTTCTATAGTCATTGGAGCACATCAAATTGAAAACAACTTTTTGCAATTTGACATTGCTAACAAAAGGTTGGGTTTTACTTCATCACTTTTATTTAGTCAAACAACATGTGCCAACTTCAATTTTACATCCACAGTTTGATGGTAAAAAAAGAAAAGAAAAAAGGTTTTGCTTTTTTAATTTTAATTGTATTGTATCGTATTGTATTGTATCGTATCGTATTGTATTGTATTGTATTGTATTATATTGTATTGTATTGTATTGTTAGTTTAAATAAATATTTGTTTTGATTGTTATTTGAATTTTAGTATGTCGTATCGTTAAACTCATAATTAGATAACATTGAAAAATCTCATTTTAATTTGTATAACGATCGATTTGGTGTGATCACATTTTTACTTTAATTTTTTCTTCTCATTTGTCTTTACTTATAATTTAATTATCTTATATTATCGTTTGCCCTGCCTATTTTGATAGTAGTTCTACATAGTACCCTACTTTACTTGTTGGTTTATCCTTTAGATTGTTGATGTGTGACATTATGTATTGACAGAGAACGATACAATCTATCAAAATAGGGTCGGACCTAGGGGGACGGGAGGGTGTATACCCAATTCACTACAAGAAATCAGGGTTTTTGTGGCGACTCAAGTTGCAAAAAAGCCCAAAAGTCACCACTAAATGTTATAAGTGGCGACCTTTAGGCCGTGGCAAGTACTTCCATAACTAAAAGTTATCTGTGATGACTTTGGATGTCGCCACTAAGGGTGTGTTTTGGTAGAAAATATTTTCCAATTTTCTCATGTTTGGTTGACTTAAATATTTTCCAAATTAACTTATTTTCATCAAATTTAAGGAAAATGATTTATCTTAGAAAGTAAGGAAAAGATTTTCCAAAATCATTGTGAACCTCAAATCTCAACTTTCCATCCTAACTTAAGTCTCAGATATCATTCTCACTACTAATTGATCCGACTCATGATTCTCAATTCGAGACTTGACTCTCGACCTTGATTTGAGATCCAATTCTCGAATATCAAATTGAATTGGTGTCAGATCTCAAGTGCGAATTAGAAGTCGAATTTTGGATCAAGTGTTGGGGTTAGGTCTCATATTGGGGTTAGATCCCGGGTTAAGTGTAGGGGTTGGGGTCATGATCGGTTCTCGTGTCTTGGGTCAAGGTCAGGTCTCAGGTTGAAATCGAGAGTCAGGTCTCGGTCGTGTGTTGGGGTCAGATTTCATTTCAAAAGTTGGATCTTGAGTCGGATGTTGTAGTTGGAAGTCGACGTCCGGTCTCGGGTCGATTCGGGTTTCGGGTCTGGTTCAAGTACGGGTGTCGAGATCAAATTCCAGTTTGAATGTATTGTTTCTAGCGGGGTTAGATCTTGAGATCGTGTCTTGATTCGGGTCATGGTCAGGATCGGGTTTTAGTTCAAATGTTGAGTCCCGTGTCAGGATTAGGGGTCGGGTTTCAGATTGGGTGTCACAATCAGATATCGGATCAATTATTGGGGTTGATTTTTAGGGTAGAAGCTATTTTCCTAAAAAGTAATTTGTACTCTCTAGACAAAAATAAAATATGTTTTCTAAAAACATATTTCACTCACCAATTATACACTAGAAAATATTTTTCACTCATCAAGCAAACAAGAAAAAAATAAGTTAGAAACTAACTGATTTTCCAAGAAAACATTTTTCTACAAAAACATTTGCCTTCCAACCAAACTTACCCGTCTCTTTATATTAACTAATGCATCTTGTATTCTTTGAACAATATGATAATTAAAAACCAAGGGAAAAATTCGAAAAGCTATTGTGGTACTGATTGATATGAATATAATGATAATAGGGATTCCCATAATAATAGTATAATGCTTGCTCAAGATGTCGTTTCACTTCAATCAACCGATGGCTCGAATCCTCGTAAATACTTATCAACAAATGGAGTAGTTTTTTATTGTGCTCCTCATTCTCTTCTTGAAGGGCTGGCAAAGGGAGTTAAAGGGATTCTTGGACTTGGCAAAGTAAAAGTTGGGTTTTACTTCATCACTTTTATTTAGTCAAACAACATGTGGCAACTTCAATTTTACATCGAAAGCTTGATGGTTTTTAATCTGAATATCAGTTTCAGATGAAGGAAGAGTTGTAATAGTAATTAATTTCTTTAATTTTCTATGGAGTTGGCCAAGAATAAATGTAGTATCTGTTTTCTTTTGGTTGTTCATTTTTTGACGGTCATAATGGCCTAGTCAATTACAACGTCTCCCATCCTTTTGAAAGAGACATCATAAATGTAGTGGGGTGTAAGAGATATAATTTCCAACGATTTGTGTAATCGGAAAAGTATAACTTACATAAATCCCATAGTGTAAGGATCTAAATTACAATCCATCCCTACCCTTTTTCAATTTACAAAAATTCCTTAAAATCAATGTTATTCGGATACATTAAAATTTAAATTTGATACATTAAAGTTACACTTTTAAAGAAAAGAGAATATAAAATTGATTGTGAGTTCCCCAAATCATGCTAATCTAATTGATTTCAATCTCTTCCAAATCGTAACAGATTCAAATCAAAATTTAAATTTTCTTCTCTCAATTCTCTTCCAAATCCGCCCACCTTCAATTCAAAATTCAATTTTTCTTCTCTCAATTCTATTCCAAATTTGTTTGTCTTCAAACAATTCAAATTTTCTTCTTTCAATTCTTACTCAAATCGTAATGGATTAAAAAAGTCAAAAACAATAGCCGATACATGATGAATACATTCGAGAATCTGCAAAACCAAGGTGAGTTATGAACGATAACATAAGTGATAGATTTCAAATTTCTTCTCCAAATTCATCGAAGATCCTTTCAATTTTGATTCAAAATTATCAAAAAAAAATTGGGAAGATACACCATGAATGTTTTGATTTTGCGGAGACAATGAAGAATCTGGAAAAAAAAGATCTAACATTCAAGAATTTGGAAAAAA
>JAJOOR010035203.1:0-13257 GCA_036250505.1 Solanum acaule | reverse complement strand
CTCCCTTGGGCTTGAGCTCTTCTTCCCCAATAAGACACCTTTGGATCAGCGATTGAAGTCCATTGAGCGTATCATTGAACTCCTTGGTTTGAGATCTTGTTATGGGCCTCCTTGGAGTTTCTAAAGCTTCATCCTTGTCCTTCAATGAAGTAGAGCTTCCTTGGATGCTATCAGGTGATATCTCTATTATCCTTTTAGCAACAACTATTTATGATTTTACTTTCTGGCTTACAAACCAGTATATTTATATTTGTACTGACGTCCCGTTGCTTGGGACACTGCATTTTTTTTTCATGCGTGAAGGTCCAGATAGGGATTCTTATTAACCCCTCTCCTAGGATTCAGGGTTCAGTTGTGACTTGGTAAGCGCCACATATTCTTCGAGCGCTCATAGGATGTTTACTTTTGTTGTAATTTGGGTATAATCGTGGCCTTGTCCTGACCAGTTCTTATGACACTCTTAGAGGCTATTGTGGACATGATGTTCTAGGTTTCTTTCTGCAGCTTCTAGGCTCACGTCCCATAGGATTTGCATGTCTTTATATGTATGTACGCTTGTATATCTTCAGTTGTAGCCTCATGGTCTAGCAAGTATTTTGTATCTTTGGATTTTTTGCCTTTGTATATATGACTTCCTGTTATTTAGGTGATGACCTTAATGGTCTAGTCGTAGTATTTTAGTTGTTATGATGGCCAACCTTCTAGTCCCACAATTGAGTCAGTTGGTATGTTTATGTGGCTAACTCGATCGCATAAGGTATGGAGTGCCAGTCACGCCTCCCCTAGTTTGGGCCGTGACAAATGTAATCAAATAAATGCACATATCCATGGAGAAAAATTGTACTCCAACCTAGAGCTTATTAAAAAAATCATTTTATAAAGCCTATAAGCAAATCATTCTCAAATGCACATAAACATGGAGAAATTAATCAAGTTAACTCATTTCCTCAAATATCAAGTTTTCATGAGCAACGTACGCATGCATAAAGAATTAGTAGAATTAGTATGTCTTAAGGATGGACCATGAGGAACTAAATACCTCAAGTTAGAGTGGGACTAGAAGGAAGGAGATGAGGATAGCGAGACTTCATATCGATCTCAGCTTCCCAAGATTCACCCTCAACTAACTAATGCCTCAAAAGAACCTTTACGAAAGCAACTTCCTTATTTCTCAACTTGTTAACTTGCTGGTCCAAAATCCCAACCAGAACATTTTTGTAAGAAAGATTCTCCTGAACTCCAAAGCCTTCAAAGGGAACAATTGATATCGCATCTCCAATACATTTATGCAATAAAGATAAATGAAAATCGGATGCACCAATGCCAAATCATTAGTCAAATCTAGTTCATAGCAAGTTTACCAAAACGACTCAAAATCTTACATGGTTAATAGGGACTAAGCTTCCCTTTTTTTCCAAACCTCATCACACTCTTCATGGGTAATATTTTTAAGTTACTCCAATCATGAACATCAAACTGAAGGTATCTCCTTCTAACATCGCATAGGAGTTTTGTTGGCTTTGAGCTGTTTTCAACCTTTCTCTAATAAGCCATTTTTTTCTCTATTGCATCTTGTACCAACTCGAGACCTACCAAGGAAACTTCCCCAACATCAAACCAACCTATAAAAGACCTACACTACCTACCTTAAAGAGCCTCACATTCAGTCATAGGAATACTGGTATAATAACTATAATTGTAAGAAAATTCAGTCAAAGGAAAATGATCATCACAATTACCTTTAAAGTCAATCACACAAGGTCTCAACATATATTCAAATATTTTGATATTACAATGTGCTTTCCCATTGATTTGTGGATGAAAAACTGTACTAAGCTTACAATGAGTACCAAGATCATTTTTAAAAGATTTCCAAAACGTAGAGGTTAATTGGGTACCATGATCGGAGATAATTGGTAAAGGAATTCCATGCAACCTTACCCTATCATTCAAGTACAACTTAGAATATTCCTCGTCCAAATAAGAAACTTTAACAAGAAATAAATAAGTCGATTTTGTCATAAATCCACAATAACACAAATCATGTCATGTTGCCGCTGGGTGCAGGGTAACCTAACAATAAAGTCCACGTTCAAATCTTCCCACTTCTAAGTAGGAATGATAATATCTTGGGATAAACCACCCATATTTTGATGCTCAGCCTTCATTTTTTTGGCAATTATGACACATAGTCATAAATTCTACAACATCCTTCTTCATCACATTGCACTAATAGACCTCCCGTTAATAAGAGTACATCTTTGTTGCTCCTGGGTAAATGGATATTGAGAACTATGGGGTTCTGATAAAATCTTCTCTATCAAATCATTGATATTAGGAACACACAAAAAACCGTGATATCGAAGCATACGATCTCTATTTGGGGATAAAGGCTCAACTGACTTCCTAAACACTACTTCTTTCCATTCAACTAAATTTGGATCAAGACCTTGCTTGGATTCCACATCTGACACAAAAGATGATTCTGAACCATTATAGACTATTATACAATATTTAGTAGAGTCACCAAATCAATCACCCAATTGGGCCTATCTATAAACATCTCTAACAAATTCGTTTTTATAATCCTCAACATGAGCAACACTATCCATTGATAACTGACTAGGAGTATCCACCACCACATTCTCTTTGTCAGACTGATGGAGAAAACTTACGTCACAATCCATTAGTAACTCAAGTCACCTTCTTTGGCGAAGATTTAAATCTTTCTTCTTAAACACATGTTGCATTTTTTTGTGGTCTAGAAGGAAATAAACATGAACACCACATAAGTAATACCTCCATATCTTTAAGCAAAAATAAATGCCGCCAATTAAAAATCATGGGTAGAATAATTCTTTTCATGAATTTGAAGTTGTCATGACGCATAGGCAATAAGTTTACCATTTTGCATAAGAACACACCCTAGCACAACTATTGAAGCATCATAATAAACCACAAATTAATCGAATCCTTCAGGTAAAGTCCACATACGAGCAGAGGTAAGTCTTTCTTTCAATTACTGAAAACTATTCTCATATGCTTCAGACTATTCAAACTTAACCTTCTTTTGGGTCAATACCGTCAATGTAGATGAACTAGAATAAAACCCCTCGAAAAGCCTTCTATAGTAATAAACCTAACTCAAAAACTTCGAATATCTGAAAGGGATAGATGCCTAGACCAACTATTTATAACATCCCTCTACTAAGGATCTACCTCAATACCCTTACTAGGAAAAATGTGACCAAGGAAACCGACAGATCTTTGCCAAATTTCATATTAACATAATTTTGCAAAGAGTTTTTGGGTTTTGAGAACTTGCAACACAATCCTGAAATGATCAATATGCTCATAATCACTCCTTCAGTATATCAAGATATAATTGATAAACACAATCACAAACATATCAACGTATGTCTATACACCATATTCATCAAATCAATAAATGTGACATGAGCATTAATCATGCTGAAGAACATTACCAAAAAATCATAATTGCCATACCGAGTTTGAAAAGACATCTTCAAAATGTTATCTTCCTTAACCCTTGATTGGTGATAACTGGACTACAAGTCGATCGTAGGAAACTCACTTTCTTCTTGCAATTGATAAAACAAATAATCTATCCTTGGGAGAGGATATTTGTTCTTAGTTTAACCTTGTTCAATTATTGGTAGTGAATGCACATATGAAGTGAACCATCTTTCTTCAAACAAACAAAGCCGGAGCATCCCATAGCTCTTACTCAGTCAGATGAAACTCTTATCCAACTAATCTTTCAGTTTCTCTTTTAACTCCTTAAGTTCTGCTGGAGCAATACGATAAGGAGAAATAGAGATAGACTTCGTATTTTTTAGAAGGTCAATACAAGAGTCTATTTCCTTTAAAGAATGAACACCAGGTAAATAATCGAGAAACACTTCAAGAAACTCATTAACAACAGTGACCGAGTCAATAGTAGGGATTTCAAAATATATATCCCTAACTAAAACAAGATTATATATGCACCCCTTAGAAATTATTGTCTTATCTTTATGAAAAGTGGCAAACTGACTCTGAGGCGTAGAATATCCCCTTTCCACTCTAGGATGGTTCATTTGGAAACAATAACTTTACTACTAAGGTTCTACAATAAATAAAAGCATAACATGAATGCAACCAATCCATACCAACAATAACATTGAAATCTAACATGTTAATATCTATAAGATCAACATGAATGATTCTATGTGATAAGGAGACGCGAGAATCTCTCTAAACTTTCTTACCCATAATAGATTCGCTAATAGGAGTAGAGACAGAAAACTAGTCTAACAACACATCTAGAAGAATATCAAACCACATGGCTACATATGGCGTGATAAAAGAAAAGGTCGCACCAGGATCAAGAAAAGCATAAACATCAAGATGAAAGAATTTTAACATAGCGGTAACAACATTAAGAGAACCCTATTGTTTATTATGACTATAAAGTGTATTAAGTCAGCTTTTCCTCTGATTCCCACTAGAATAGGATGAAGGGTAAGATTTAGCCCGTCAAAGATTATATCTTTCATTCTTAGAAACTGAAGCACAATTCCTTATCTTATGATTTGTCCTTCCACAACCAAAACATGCATTAGAACCGGCTAGGAATTTACCCTTATGCTTTGTTCCATACCTAGCACAAGTAGATAATGAAGATCCACCACCTTTTCCTCTTTGATGGTTAGGGTTAGACATCCTATCTTTGTTGAATTTAAGACTTGGAGCATGAGAGGAACCTTTATTAGAAGACCTTTATTGAAATGTAGAACAACTGTGTCCATCAAACCTTGAATGTCAAAAGTCACCATCACTGGTCTTGGCACTCTTTGCCTCCTTAGAATTTTCTATAAGTTTCTCCTCTTCAAATGGTTGAGCATTAACCATTAGACGAGAATTTTCATATCATTGATGAGCATCGCGGTACGACATTCCTTAACCACCATTTCAGACACTCCCAAATGAAACTTACTCATCATTCCCCTAGGATCGAAAAATATAGTAAGAGCATATCAAGATAACTGTGTGAATTTCAAAGCTTACTCCTTCACACTCATGTTTTCTTGACAAAGGTTTATGAATTCATGTAGTTTTGCCTTCCTCATTTTTAGGAGAATGATCCTATCGAGGAAAGCAACCTTGAACTTTTCCTAATCAAGAGGACACGCATCAACCACCCCCTCTTATTTCCATAGGTTGAACCATACTTGAGCAATAACTTTATGTTGATAAGCGGCAAATTCCACCTTTTCCACCAGCGTCACACTCATCATCATCAACACATTTTAAACCTCATCAATGAACTCTTATGGAACTTCCTCAACCTTGGTACCATGAAAATCTAGAGGATTCATTCTAGTTAAATCCCTCACTCTTGGTGCTGTTGTACCCATATTTAGGTTTATAGAGACTACAATCTTCCTAATGGCATATGTCATCATGGCTTAAGCCAACACTTGTAAAGCAGCCCTAAATTATGCATTAGTTACTTGTTCGGATAATGGGTCAAACAAAACTTGAAGACCTTCTCATTCATCATTATCACCCGCATGTTTATAATGTATGCTCTTCAAGAGTCCATTTCCTAAAAAGAATCGATTCGGGATTCAAGTGAGACATAGAGTAGAACTCTATCGCATGACATTAGAGTGATGAAAAAACTAAAATTTCCTAAACATATTATAGACTTTTATTCATAATTGTTGTGCGCTTCACACTCACAAAAAAAAACTCTACTTGACATGGCTTATGATACATCTTAGGACCTTTTTAAACCTTGTGCTCTAAATACACAGTTTGTCACGACCCAAAGTACACCCTAGACGTGACATGGAGTATATGACCCTGAAAGGCCCTACACAAGCCTCTTAGTGTGCATCATACAAGATAATAGAAACAAAAGAATTTAAAAGTAGCATTTCCATATAAAGGAGTTTGAAAAAATGTAGTGAAAGTCTAACATAAGTCTCAAATACATCTATTAAATCATAATGAAGTCATTGGGACGTAACCCATACATCACATATGAATCTAAAAATAAAAGAAAAGAAAGCAATAAAAGAGTCTTGGTCCTCGAAACATGAGGACTCAACAATGTTCAATGTCTATAAGGGATCACTAGCCACAAGTATGGGAGGTAGGAGTGTCGGAACCCACATTAGTGAAACAATGTAGGCAAAAGTAAGTGTTATTACATGTGATGTACCAAGTATGATAGCAATGCATAAGAGTTGTAAAATAATGCAAAAAGGGACTTTATATGTCATGAAATGACCACGCTAAATCATAAAATAAGATTTTAGAAAAAAATAAGTGATAACTATGGTCAATGCAAGTTAAACGTATTTCAAACACATTCCATATACACTTCAGAAACTAATTGTATTTCATTATTTTGGGAGCTTTACCTTAAACCAACATAAATAATTTGAGCTATAACATGGAATTTGTTGTCTATCCCATACCCAAAACATATGTCCTTACTTGCCAAGGTAAGAACCATAAACGTCTAGCTTAGGTTGATCCACTAGCTAATGTCAATCTAAGACATACCTATGATGGCATATAGTTATAGGACATGGGTACTCATCACTTGTCCACTTGCTGCTAAGCATAAATTCCATGGAATAGTCATTACTCCTAACTTATCATATTATCCATGGAAGGGCATATGAAGTAGCCAATCAAAGCTAGAGTTCATTAGGATAACTCTAAATCTTGCTTCAACTTAGGCGAGAAAACATTTCAAACTTATGAATCATTTATGTGAGAAAATCCTTTCACAATATGTTTGAGTAGTATGTGAGAAATCCTTTCACAACTACAACAACAATATTGATACCTTACTGTCAAATCAACCATGAATAATTTACATTAATTTCATGAAGAAACATGCATATATGCCTAAATTCATCTTCATAGTTCAAAAGCTTAATCATATGCTAAAAATCTCGAAATCATAGATCATGTATGGGTTCAATAAAATTGTACTTAAAAAGATGCAGTTATCTCAATTCATGCATAAAAAGGCATAAAACAATCAATTGGATCATACTTGAAAAGACCACCTGAGATTGTATAAAACCCTAATTTCAACTGATGATTCTAGCATGTAAACTTTGAGAATTTAGGAAACCTATGGAGGAAAGGACTCAACAGATTAATACTATAATACCTTGATGTCAAAATCCCATAATAAATGGTGAATTTGGAGACTTGATCTTGATAACCCTAGAATTCTTCTTCAAGCTTTAGAGAGAATTTTTGGGGAAGAACTTGATCAACTTTTGTAAATTTAGGAGAATGAGTTCAATTGGTTAAATAGGGTGTTTAAAATGCTTATATAAGGCCTAGGGTAGAAGTAAAACGCCATAGTATTAGGTCAGAATAATTTAAAAAAACATAAAATCCCACTTAAAATAAATGTCGGACCCCATTGATGGTTTTCACTATGGTATATTGGTCCTTAGATGGACTGTACTGGTCAATCGGTCAATGGGTTATAGGGACATTAAAATTGACTCACTTTCGATGTATCCAACATTTGTTTTGTAAGTCTACCTATTGCCCCTACATGCCAACCGTAGAAACAAACTTTAATCCTTAATATTTTACTCAGTCTGTGGTAACTTACGAGATCTACCTTCGACTCATTGATGTTTGCGTAATCAAGACACAACTTCCAATTCAAGCATCTACGATCGTACAATAGTAATATAACCCAACCAAATGGGTTGGGGTTGAGTCTCAAGGGAGTGGTTGCAAAAATTAATAGAAAAGTAAAAACAAGTTCTATTCAATCATAGCTATAAATATTTACGAATAAAAACATACTAAATTTAAAATAGGGGGTTTTGCATTC
This sequence comes from Solanum acaule, assembly GCA_036250505.1. Classification (NCBI taxonomy): domain Eukaryota; kingdom Viridiplantae; phylum Streptophyta; class Magnoliopsida; order Solanales; family Solanaceae; genus Solanum; species Solanum acaule. The sequence goes on along the minus strand of JAJOOR010035203.1, from coordinate 5,369 downwards.
AACTAAGAAACAACAATAGCAAAAATATAAAGATGCGAGATAGGGAGACGGGATTCTTGGGATGTGATAGGAATATGGGATAAAATATACTATTGGGTAAATGCTATTGATAGGAAATTGTTGAATATTTGTAATTAGGCTAGACTTTAGTGGGAGTAAATTCTCTCTCGAGCAACTTACCCCAAATCAACTCGGTTTCTCTCGAATACCGAGTTACAACATTTAAGCACAGCCTCCACCTTAGCCCATTCACTCTCTCGAGCTTAATGTGTGGAAGAAGGTCTAGGATTCACTGTCTCGAGCTGAACCCACGACGACCCAATAATCATTGACTATCGATTTAGTAGTATTAGTTTTAAAATCTCTCTCTCGAGCAAGCCAAAAATACTAAGATGAAATCGTATTAGCAACTACAATCCCATTAAGTTCAAACACAACTACTAAACGAAAGCACATTTAAACAGCAAATAGACTAACAATAAGCAATACCCAACAAGAAATTTAACACATATTCACAAAATCACACCCCAAGAATTAGGATTTTAGCTAGACATGAAAAAGAGATAGAAATCAATACCAACAAGTGTTTCCATCAAGTCGGTACGATAGAAAATGTCTTTAAACACGTCTAGGATGAAGATTCTTGGATACCCACTTCCAATTTCTTGGAGTTGAAAACCTTTAAGCTCAAGAACAATGTATCCCAAAATCTCTAAGCACTAAAATTTGAAAATATTCTAAGTCTGAGTAACAATTTTCCACCACTTTCTTTTTTAGCTACAAAATTAAATAGGTATTTATAGTTTTCAAAAATCAGTGCTGCAAAGGACCATTCAGTGTAGGTAGTCGGGATCGCCGATACACTCGACGATCTGCACTTTGGTCTGTATCATCGGCTTTCAGCTTTTGCCTAAAGCATCTGCGCATTTTGATCCATTGGGAGATATGGAACTGCTCGGTGATGCGCCGAAAACTTCCTTTACTCGTACACTTGATCTTTTCCTTCAGGGCTCAACACACTGGAACTTTGGGCGAGGTTAAAGCCATTCAGTTACTTGCCTAATGCATTAGGCGATCCTCAGGCCTTCTTTTCTTCATTCTTTTCAGCTGCCTTGTTCCTTTTTGCTCCATAGTGTGTATGCTTTATCTCTAACTCCAAATACATGAAATCAAGGATTTATATCAGTTTTTAAGACAAAATATGCATTTGAGGACACTAAATTCATTAAAATAAAGCCCTAAATGAGTCCAAATCGTGGAATCGTCAACACCCCAACTTAAAGTTTTCCTTGTCCTCAAGTAAAACTCAATTTCGGCAGTTCAAAAAGGATATCTCAAACAGTGCTACACAAAACTCAATTATGAATGTACACACAAGACTCAACTTACTCATGCAAGGATCAATTGTGTACTCAAAGACTCAAGTTGTGATACACCATTATCAAAGATCCTCAAGCTCACAATACTTGCTTCAAAATGAAAGTTCAAGCTCAAATAAGATATTCATATGCCCTCACACAAAGAATGATTCCATATTCACACACAATGATTTAATCATTTAAAGTTCCAGAATCAAATGCAATGCTCACACTCACAAAGATGAACATAATGCATTCTTTCACCCATAGGTTTGCCTGTATTATCCAATTGACAATTGCTTCAGCTCACTAAAGATAGAAAAAAAAGGGTCTTTTCAAGGCTTGTAATAGGGCTTAGTGCAAATGTATGGTTATTTAGGCCCAGTGACTTTCATCCTCATGAAATGTGGTGCTCACTACACTCCCTTTCCACTTCTTTAATCATTTTCTTTATTGCTCATAAGTCAACCCATGATTCACTTTCCATGGATTGTTTGAAAACCCCATTTCTTTTGTATTTTCATAACGTTATTCCATGACTATTTCTTTTCATTCTTTTCTTTTCTCTTCTCTTTTTTTGTATGGAGAGATTCCATTTTTCTCAACACCATGGGTTAAATGAGACTTTTCTTGACTTGCCTTTTCTTTTCACCACACCCCCAACTTAGGCTTTTGGCCTAAGTTGGCTATTCAATTAACCACAAATCAAGAGGATTATAGGTAGTGGATTAAGAAAATTCATGCTTTCATCAAGTTTCTTTCAATAAAAGGTAAAGCTCAAAAGGTGTTCAAAAGAGGTTCACACCCTCACAAGGTAGGGCACAAAAGAGGTATATGTCAAATTGGCTCACACTCTTCGAAGTTGCCTTAGATCATATCAAGATATAGCCTTGCTTAGTCAACCGGACCAACGGGGCAAATTCTAGGTGTTATCATGCATGGTTCACAGTAAGCTTATCACACAAGGCATCGACACCAAAGTCAAACAAGACTCCACACTTTCTATAGTATGCAACGATCATCACAAGAGAATCAATTTGATACTTGGCTAGTCACAACGAGAAACAAAGAGTTCACATATTGTCTATGTAACTTCACTTGGTCTCATCGTAGCTGCACATTCATGTTCGTTCGATAATGAGCACTATTTGAGTCATCGATATTGATCAACCCTGAGACTGCAATTTGCTAAAGAACAGCCACATACAAGAGTGGGCAAAAAAAATTCTGAAGGGTCAAAAATCATTTGTAATTAAAGCAAAAGGAGCCACAGGCTCAAACATCCATAGAAAGCAGTGTATAACATAATATTAAACATAATGACCCAAATCTATATCTATACTACCTTAAAAGCATGAACTACCAAACTTGAATGTTGAATTACTATAATACCCTCAATTAAAAATACTCAATTTATTTTATTCATTAATTTAATTATGTATACTATATTAAAAATAAATACCTTTTCACATTAAAGAGTTGTGATTTATTCAAAGAGTTGTGCCTTTTCCAAAAGGTTGCGACTTTTTAGATGGGTTGTGACATTTTCGATGAGTTGTGACTTTCCGAAGGGTTGTGATTTTTCCAAAGGGTTGTGACTTTTCCAAAGGATTGTGACTTTTTCAATGAGTTGTGACTTTTCCAAAGGGTTGTGACATTTCCGATGAGCAATGACTTTTTCGAAAGGTTGTAACTTTTATGATAAGGCACAATTAACACCTATTCATACTACTATTTGTTAGCTATAAATAGAGGAGTTTCCTCTCATTTTTAAACTACAATTTTCTAAGTTTTGTACTCTTCTTCTTCTTAAAAAATCTCAAGGGTTATTTGCAACAATTGATTAAGTTCAAAATTCAACGAAATTCGAGGTATCACATAAGAAATAGTTGGTGAACAAATTATAGCAAATCATTCAACAATTCACACTCGTATTTTTCTTACGATTTTCATGAGTTAACACTGACGAAAAGTTGTGGGAAAGACAATAATAATAAACAAATATGAAAAAAGTGACATGATTTGGGTAAGATATTTATTTTTTGTTTTTTCATTTTTTATTCTCTTACCCTCACGAAGGAGTTTCTTTCTAATTTTGCTAAAACAACGGGTATCAACATAGTCCATTGAATTATTAGTTTGGATGTTAAATCCACTATTTCAAAAATAGAATTTAACTTTTACTTATAATATGATAATATAGTCATGATAATAATTATTTTTTAATAGATATGTAAGTAAAAATGAATTGATCAATTAAAGTTTTGGTGGCAACAGATTCAATCAAATGGAACACTATAGTGAATATAGCATGAACATATATTTTCGTCTTCCTTCTTCATTGGTTATGTATTGTTCCATATATTTTTTTCTTTTTTATATTTAGGAATAACCGTAAATGAACCAACTCTTGGGATATATTCTTGAAGGAGAATGGTCCGCACACATCCACAAAATTTTGAATGTTCTCATGAGGGTCTTCATGAGCCAATCCACTAAAAATCCCCTTTAGTTGCAAGAGTTGCAACATAGTACTCGTAATGTGGATTTCAGCATTCCCTTCGATCGGGGGCAAGCGAATGGCACCAATACCACCCATGAGATGGGGGTTCATTTGCATGAGGCTCATTTACATCATTAAAGTTTCAGATGTCATCTTGATAGCCTACTTGGCTACCATTGTTGCCGTTCACACTCATACTTCCTGAAATAATCAGACAAACAAACAAAACAAAACTAAAAACTAAGTAAACTATGACTAACAAAAGCGAAATTCGACTCAACTCGAAATTATCAAATAACACAACTCCCCGATAGCGGTACCACTTTGATGTTTACGTAATCAAGACACAACTTCTAATTCAAGTGTCTACGATCGTACAATAGTAATATAACCCAACCGAATGGGTTGGGGTCGAGTCCCAAGGGAGTGGTTGAAAGAATTAATAGAAAAGTAAAATCAAGTTCTAATTAATCGTAGCTATAAATATTTACGAATAAAAACATACTAAATTTAAAGGTGACACGAATGTCAATTATCAAAGGAAGGTTTTGCATTCAACTAAGAAACAAAAATAGAAAAAATATAAAGATGTGAGATAGGGAGACGGGATTCTTCGGATGTGATAGGAATATGGGATAAAATATACTATTGGGTAAATGTTATTGATAGTAAATTGCTGAATATTTGTAACTAGGGTAGACTTTAGTGGGGAATATTGTAACACACTTCAAAATGAAGTAGGATAAAGTAGAGCCTCACATGGGTTTTATACATTAATAACTTGTTAAAATAATGAAGAATAGCCTTTGAAGTCAGTTTTAGTGAGTTTGGAAGTCAAACATGAAGGGACGACCAAGACATTCAGAAACTAGTGTTTTACGTGTAGGTGTATTCTAGTATGTTGTTTATGTTTTTATGTGTTGTTTGGAGTCTAAAATCAGTGTAGGTGACCCTAGTGTCTTAAGAAATGTTTTCAGGGTCAAAACGTTCGGATACGACACCCCGGGGGCCACCATAAAGGTCCTTGAGGAGGACCCCAACTTTGGCCAAGCAAGCTGCCAAGGCAGCTTGAAGTTGTGCATGGAGGGAGTGGCACCTCGTCGCGGACCTGCTCCACCTATGGCCAAAAAGTTTGGTCTGCGTCACGGACACGTCGCGTACTCTACTGTCTCAGAATTTGATTTCTAAAAACTTGTGGGAACACTTCCGCGTCGCGAACTTTTTTCCCAACGAAATTTGCGAAAATAGAACTCAAGTTTGACTTGTTTAAAAGGTCCAACTAAGTGAAGGGTAGGGTTGGGTACTTTGGGGAATTATTATAAACGGTTATTCTACCTATTTTAGGATATTTGAAGTTAGTTAAATACCCAAAACCTACAATTAGACCCCATTCTTCAAATTGACCCTTCCCTCTCAAAAGTAGATTCTCTCAAAAACTCCATTGAAGACCTTGATGAAGCTCAAGCTAGAAGATGGGTTTTCAACTGATTTCTTCTTCAATTTCATGG
>JAJOOR010035202.1:0-15337 GCA_036250505.1 Solanum acaule | reverse complement strand
TGCAGTCTCATAATTAGCTTTTGCAATACTGTCCTCCCAGTGCTTCCATTGACGTATCTAGACCATCAGTAAATTACAAACACTCAATTCAAACAACACACAAAGTTGAAGAGACCAGCAACAAGTTAATGAAGCAGATTTTATTACAGACCTTGGCTCCTCCAAATACAACTGTCAGAAGAGAGAAAGTCACGTGAACAATTGCAAGGACAAAGATGAAAATGTGAAGGTGATGCAACGCTTCAAGAGAGAGTAATGGGACCTTATGCTGAAACAAAATTAAAAGGAATGATATTAGAAGTCAGTGCAAGACAATATGTACTGAAGTAGAATAATCTAACGGAAAATGATCACTATATATTCCAGAATCAGATACTGAAAAACTGGAATTCAACTTTCGAGTCAGGAAATTTATGAAAATAATTCAAGTAAATGCCTGCATAATATTTTTAACATGGTCTCTTACTAAAGAGCAAAGACAAATCATCCCTAAATTTTGTTTTTTCATTTTTCCTTGTTTGATAAAAAAGGAACTCAAACAATGGCTCAATGTAAGAAAGATAATAAATTTAAAAGCAATAAAACAACAATGGAGTATTCTTTTGTCTTGCCAAATAGAAGCACCAGTCTACCTTCCTTTGATGAAAACACACATGATAGAGTAGAAACTAGAACTAGTGGGGAAAGTTCAAAATAAAAAGAGCATGACCTCAGAGAAGCCGCATTTTCTCTACATTGTGGAAAGGAATATGGAGCTAAGAAGAAAGATGTGAAGAAGTAAATGCAAGTAGAGTAGGAAAACAAATTGATTACTTTTGCAGTGCAATAGCCAACAACAGCTTCTTCTTCAGCTAACAGCCGCCGATGATGTTGTGATTCATGAGATAATGAACATGGTAGTAAGTGCATGACCACATCTTTAGGCACACAAATCTTGACTATGCTACTTTGAAGCACCGTCAGTAAAAGGGATATAAACCCCAAAAGCATCAACTCTGCATATTATTCAACAATCAATTCAAAAAAAGCAACTTCAATTGATTATTACAAACCAAAACATATGAGTATATTATTATTTTTTTATAAATAGATTTTTTTTTTTTTTAACAGTACAGTATGTGAGGGAGGGGCAGATCTGTGCACTTTCCCTAAAAAGCCAGACGTTTAAAAAGAAAAAGAAGAAAAAGTAGGGGAGATGGACGGACTGGACCTTCTTTAACTTTCTGTAGCGCTTCATATAAAGGCTTCTGATTCTTCTTCTTCAGATACTGCAGACATTTGAAGAGCAGTATGTATGAGTTGAATGTAAAATTGAATTAAAGAGAAATATTTGAAATTAACCTTTCCAGTATAATGGATGAGTCGCTCAGCGGCAAGAGAAATGGCGACGATGACGGTGCAGACGGCGGCGACCACCCAGGTAGGGGTAAATTCCAATGTGTCTCCTTCTCCGCCTCCACTCATTTCCGTTTAATCTATCAAAAACGTAACTCCTCTTCTTCACAAAATTCAGCCTACCTGCCACAAATGTAACCAACTAGTGTGGGGACTTGAGTCTGACTAAAAATTAACATTTTTTTCTTTCTTTCTTTTCTTAATAAACAAGATTTAAGATTATCGGAATTTTATTTTGTTGTATACTCCATATATGAGATGTCAAATGGGCTTTTCAAATTTAAGTCCAAGTTTTATTTTGAAAATTAAAATTTAAGTTTTCCATAAGAAATTTAGAGTAAAAAGTTATGGTCAAATATATTTTTTGGAGTTCTAACACAAAAAAATGTCATTTAAGTAAACACTTGTAAACATTATTTATATAAATAATAATATTTCGAATTTTGACATGTTCAATTAATAATTATTAGTTAAATATATAAGAAAATAAAGTAATAATGTATTATTTAATGAAGGAGCACATAATTTTAAATTTTTCATACTAATATATTACATGTGAAATGAATGTCTTTTGTGGTTTTATCTCAAGAGTCAAGACTATAAATGTCGGACAAGGATAGGCGCGATTCACGGACAGGAGAAACTCTTGCTCTGTCCACTTGTTTTGTTTGTTTACGTTTAGCGTGTAAGAATAGAATTATTCAACAAAAACATTACTTTACTCCACTTTATAATTCTACTATTACTTATTTATATCATTCTCTTTTATCTACCCTCATTATATCAAAATATTTATCACAATTTTTTTCTTTTTATAGTCAAATAATTTATGATTGTTTTTCATCACATTGATAAGAGAAATTTTGTAACTTTATGGTACTTTTTATATATTTTTGGAATATCTAATATTTAATTTCAAAATATATGGAGTAATAAATTTAATCTAATTTATCTATGAAATTAGTCAAATTGACTTTTGAAAAATAAAACATGACAAATATTCCCTAATTACTTGTCTACTTTTTTTTTAGTTGTCCCTAATTACTTGTCTATTTTGACAAATCAAGAAAGGACAATTTTTTTAACCTATTATATCCTCAATTAATTACTTTAAAAAATGTAGAACTTCTTGAAAAACTTAAATTTTTTAATTCATCCACTTCATAATTAATCTGGGTAAAATGGTAAACTCACTATGTCAATAATTATTTTTTTAATAAGTGTATCAATTCAAAAGTGGACAAGTGATTAGGGACAGAGGAAATATTTAATTAAAAGTAGAAAATTCAAATATGGAAGTTAAATTACATATTTACTCTCCTAAAAGAAGTAACTAGAATTATTAAATATGGTACACGCTCACCTATGTCCCATTTTGAGATAGGTGTAAATAATTAGTTGAGAGGGAGTTTACCTATTGTTCCTACAAGTTTTCCTAGTGAAAACACAATCATGGATGCCGGTCCTATCACAGCTCAGTATGCACAGGTTCTTAAAGCAACCAGTACGATAATATCAAATAGCATTACGGTGAAACCCATTCCTATTAAAAACTTTGTTATAATAATGGTGTTCGAAGAGTAGTTTGGACTGAAGAAGAGGTTGATAGAATTAATACGTGATAGAATCTCCAATATGCAGTGGTTGAAGAAATCTCTTATGTTTGACCAGAACTGGAGGAGCTCCAGATTCAAATTCCTAAGCAATACAACATCAAAGGGGATTGTAAGATTGTTCTATTGAGGTACCGACATATATTAATAAGATTCAACTGGGAAGATGATTTCATTAATATGATGTGAAAATCTAGCTACTATATTCCTGCTAAGAATGTATATGAGACCTCTAATTTACGATGCAAAATTCAATGTAGAGGAGGAGACCATTCAGGCTATGGCTTGGAGTTCCTTTCCGGATTTGAAGCCTACTTTCTTTGTTAAGGAATCCATATTGGTTAGGAAACCCCTTCATCTAGACTTGGCTACAATTAATAAGACTCGACCTAGTTGTGCTAGGGTCAAGGAGTTGGTGGATCTGGAAGTTGTTAATGAGGCTTCAAATACGTCTAGAGTGGATAAAGTGCAGGTCCAATATGACATGCTTCCTAAGTATGGTAATGAATGTAAGCTTCAAGGGTATGGGGAACAAGAATGCAAGGTTTTATATCTTGAATTAAGAAGAGTACAGGTGGTTGACAATGATAAAGATAAGCAATTCGATGAGAAAACTAATAAATCTTATATTGATGGTCCTGTGATAAGAGTTGGAAGGCAGTTTAAAAGATGGCATCCCATTAATAAAGGCGACTAGATCTGGAGAAAGTATTGGTCATGCTAATCCATTTGATGTGCTAGCTAGCTAGGGAAAATACATGCAGTGATGTAGTGCAACAAAGCAATATATATGGGGCTATTAAGTCAAGTTGTTCAAATGGTGTTAATTGTTATTGTTAAGATGTATGCGTCCACTATCAGTCAATGGACTAGGTCCCTTGACACATCAAGAACAGTAGTGCAAGCACAAGCAGTAAAGTAAACAACACGAAAAGTTTACGTGGAAACCCCCTTGCTCAAGAGCGGTGAAAACCCCGACCTTTCCTTACAGGATTTCAACCCAACTCCATTTCACTCAAACAGAGAAATGATTCAGATTACAACTTCTTGCAACCTAGGAATTTACCTTTAAATGCTTTCCCCCTCAATGTAGCAACTCTACTACAAAAAAAGCAACTAAGCAATAACTATATTGCCCACTAAGCCACCTAACTCTAGATGACTTAGACTTCAACTAAGCAACAACAATGTTGCCCACTAAATCACCTAACTCTAAATGATTTAGACTTCAACTAAGCAACAACAATGCTACACACTAAGCCAGTTACCCCTAACTGACTTAGACTTTTCTATGAACTGAACACATCTAATTCCTTTATAGCACATGAATAGATTTACAATATAAGCACTGAAGTAAAAATCCTATAACATCTAAGACACATGCAGCTCTATCAGGTCCTTGTTGCTCTTGAGGAAGATACTTCTCGAAGGAGTGGTTTTTGCTTAAGTTCTTGAGTATTTCAGAAATGCAAAAACAAAGGTTGTGTCTATTGAGGAGGACCTTATCAAAGATAGACACAACTTTAGATTGGCCAATGGATTCTGTCACGCTCGGGAGTCGTGCACCAACCTCACCAACTTTTGTACTTTTTTCAACTGTCATTTGTTATCGTATTGGCACAAAGGATCAGGTCCCCTTACAAGATCCATTTGTTTGTCAAATCATCAAAACTAAAAATAACATTACTAATGCAACAGAGAAAGAAAATGATGCAAGATTAAAGGGGGGAAATAAGAAACATATATTCACCGAAGAATGGATAACAAATACATTTGTAAATCAACAAAGGCAAAAAGATACAAAAGACAGTAATAAGGTGAAATAGCATGAAAAGCTTAACACTTATAAATCATTTATTGAAAAAGTTCAAGGCAATGATGGTTCAAAACTAATTTATGAAAGCCATATACCCACAAATGAAGTGGAACATAAAGTAGATGTCATCAGCAATACAATAGGGGTGGAAAATAATCTTCAACTGAAGGTCACTGATAATGTAGAAGTTCCTACAAAGGACATTGTGATGAATAGTGGTAATGAAGATTCAGCTGACAATGAGGACCAATTAGAAAATTCATCATTAAACATGATGACTCATGAATATCAGGAGGATCATCAAAGACAACTTACTCTTATCAATGAGTTAAAAAATGCTGCATATCAAGAGCTATTGCACATGATTGCACTTTTGGAGGGTAGACTGCAAATAGGCGATGATCCTACAAAAAGAGAGGCACTGGTACCTATTAGTGAAGTTCAAAAATCAACTCCCACTAAATCACTACATGATATTGTATCTCAACAAAGATAACATATAGAACCTACAAATTCTAATAAAGCCATCACATTAGTGGTCACAAAAGAAGGATGTGAAGATAAATAAGAGGATGATAATGATAACTATCACGACCCAATTCCTCGAGTGATGGTGGCACCTACTAAACCTGCCAGTAGGTAAGCCAACCTGTAACTCAAAATAGCAAGTATTGAGTATAATGATAGAACTAAACATAGATCAAAATAAACCACAAAATGAAACAGAAACAGAAGCAAACCAAAACCTATATACGAAAGATCCCTTCCAGAACCTAGAAGTCACAAGTATAGAGCTGTCTAAAAATAAGAGTACAAGTCCCAAAAGTGGACCCAAAGCAAATCAGTCTCAAAAGGAAAAAAACTAGATACACAATATATAGAAGGAGACCATCAAGTCTAGGATGCCAAGTGCTCACCCACATCTCCGATCCCAAATAGTTGTTGATGGCACGAACAATCACCACCAGTAGGTGGTACTAGGACCTGCATGAAGAAATCATGAGTACGAAAATAATTTACTCAGTAGACATCATAGGCCGACTGAGAAAGAAAGGTAAAGAGTATAAAAATATAGAATCTAGACACAAATAGAGGTCAATGCGGATATGAAAGAGAGAACACAAGCATACCAAAAGTAAGTCTAAGTACAACTAAACCAAACTTAACTAGAACCCCATAAGCCTAGAAAGTACACTCGTGCGCAAGTTTAAATAAAACTCGAACGGACCCCCATATGCTTGACAAGTGCACATAATAGATAAGTCTACTGAGAGAACAATACCACAAATCCAAACCTAAGAAGCAAAAATCGAGATCCCATTCCAAGTAACCACATATACTCAACAATCCAGTCAACTCCCAGCCCAACTATCAAGAGTGACAAATTAATCTAGGCCGCCAGCCATCTAGTCTACTCCTAGCCCAGCTAGTAAGAGTGACCCAGGGGCATGTCGACTTCGAAGGGGATCTCAAATATCAAAGTCGCCCAACCAACTAGTCCACTCCCAGTGGTGTAAGCCGCCCAACTAGCAAGAGTGACCCGGGGGCGTGTCGACTTCGAAGAGAATCTCAACAATCAATACCAAGCCATCGTGGAACAACGTTCACTCACAAGGAATCACAAGAAGTCTCCAAGCCTAAAACACTCCAATTCCAAGTCACCGCGATAGCACAAAACCTTTGGTAACGCATCAGAGACACAGAAGTAGGGAAATAAGACAGAAGATTAATGAAGCTGCGCGAACTCTTAAACTAAGGCTCATGCTATCAGACTCAAGTCTGTTACTCCAGTCAATGGGAATCTAGTCCGTCTAAGCCGACGTCAGAGAAGAAACAAGGCTAACAGGCCACAAGGATCGCAAGTCTAAGGCAACATTAGTCTAGTCCTAGACTAAGGCCACACATGCTCAAATATAACAAGTAACATCAACAAATCAATTCACAACAACATGGAATCACACACCGTCCCCGTCTAGCATGGTACTAATCTCGAAATAATGTTGATCAAACCTAAAATATGGTATCTAAGAAAAGGAAAATAAGAACAACTAGGTACCTCCTCCCCAATTCATTCTAATCAGCATGCATTTATGCATTCAAGCTCAATCTAATATGAAGGAAGCCGTAACCTACCTTTAGGCTGACCGTGCGCGCTACAAATATCAAGGCCATAAATTTTCCTTTTTGAACGACCTCTGAACATTGTCACGCTATCAAAAATAGGATCACAACATCAATATGACTGTTTAGACACCAAAAACACATAAAACGGAAACAAACCAACTTTGGAGTCAAACGGGAATTGTGGGACCCATGCCAAAATTTTTGAAATTGACTTTGTCAAAGGTCCTTAATAGTTCCCAAAACTTGTGTTCCAAAAAGGAACACAATCTAGGGCTCGAAACAACCAAGACAAGTAATATACAATAATTCAAATAAAAGACCAGGCCAATTTGGTCTTCGCGAACGCGGTTTAGAGGGCTCGCGATCGCAGAGTGAAAGAAAGTTGCCCTTCACGAATGTGGAAAGGAGCTCACGAATGCGAAGGCCAAAGAACCTGGGGGTTCGCAATCGTGGCCAAGTCCCAATGAATGCGAAAGCCAGGGGCCTAACCCATTGCGATGCGGTGACCAACCTTCCTAGCCTCCAAGTACGTGACCCAAGGCCCGCAAATGCGAAGACCAAATTTGGTCTGTACCAACTGGTGCATATCAAACAGTTTTGGCAAGTTCAAAATCTTCGACAGGGTGGTCCGAATTCATTAGAAATCTCGTGGACATAAACAAGATATGCTACCCGACCAAATTTGATATTTCGGTCTCAACAGAGCAGTCCAAAATTTCCATACAAGTTTATCTCGGCAAAAAATGGGTCCCACCCCAAACTTTATTTTTAGTCAAAATCCACAAGGGGGCTCGAGATTAGCCTGGAAGCCTCAGTATCCGTACGAAGGGTAGTTCAGACCAAATTCAACATTCCAGAGCTAGCCACATGGGCAAAATTCTCATCTAAGCGTGTTTACCCAGGATGTTGACTAAAGTCAAACTTAGGCCTTAACATGAAAGTTGAAATTCCTAATTACAGAGACCGCACCCAAAGCCTTGGGAGTCATGCCGACCATGTAGCTAGCCTAAAATGACCATTCTGGATCTGATGGAATCATCAAAATTGGATTCTGAGGTCTTCGTCTTGAACTTTTGATAAAAAAATGATTGTTAAAGGTTCAAAAGCTCCAAAACACAAAAATACACATAAAAACCAAACGAACGACTTGGTGACCAAACTGTCAGTCCCAACAAGTCATAAATGACTTAGGGTCACTAGGAACACTCTAAACGATGAACATAAGATATGAAAATAGAAATGACCTGGAGGGTCATTAAAACATCCACTACTAACATGACTTTTATCCGTGAATGTAAGAGTTAAGGAGTACTGAAGGCTCAAATAAGCTAGGAAACTGCTCCCACATCTCTTGCTCAATCTCCCAAGTAGCCTCCACAACTGGACGATGCCTCCAACGGGTCTTAACCACAAGAATGGCTCTTGAACGCAACTGTCACATATCTCTGGCTATAATGACAATTGGCTACTCCATAAAAGTCAAACGGTCATCCAACTCTACTGCATCATACTGGAGCACATGATATTCCCCAGGAATATATCGACGCAACATTAAAACATGGAAAACTGGGTGGATAACTGAAAATACTGGAGGTATGGCCAACTCATAAGCATGCTCACAAATTGTCCAAAGGATCTCAAACGACCCAATATACTTGGGGCTAAGTTTTCCCCACCTTCCAAACCTCATCATGCCCTTCATGGGAGACACATGGAGGAAAACCCGATGCCTACAATCATCATAACTCTGGTGCCTACTCTGAACTGTATGAAGCTTGTCCTGAATCACCCTCACCTGGTCCAAAGCCTCTGAATCAAGTCTATACAACGTCTAGGCTCTATAGACTCAAACCAACTAATTGGAGAGTGACAATGCCTACCATATAATGTCTCAAATAGGGGCATCTAAATGCTAGAGTGGTAGATATTATTGTACACAAACTTTACCAAATGTAAGAATTGGTCCCACTGACCTTTGATCTCTAGAACACATGCTCACAACATATCCTCAAAAACATGAATAGTATGCTCCGATTGACCATCAATATACGGGTGGAAAGTTGATCTAATGTTAATGCGAGTACCCTACTTTTCCTAAAAGGTCCTCTAAAAGCTAGAAGTGAACTGAGCACCCCGATTTGATATGATAGAGAGACACACCATGAAGACGAACCACCTCTCCAATGTAGATACAGACCAATCTCTCGGCGCTGAATGAAGACTGGACATGGAGGAAGTGTGTTGACTTGGTAAATTGATCAACAATTACTCAAATGCTATCAACACCTCTAGAAGTCTGAGGCAAACCTTCCATAAAGTCTGTAGTAATGTGATCCCACTTTTACTTAAGAATGGGTAATCTTTGGACCTACCACTAGGTCTCAAATGCTCGGCCTTCACCGATTGGAAACCAAGGCAATGGGACACATAGTCCGCAATATCTCTCCTCATACCGCTCCATCAATAGTGCTGCCTCAAATCATGATACATCTTCGTGGTGCCTAGATGGTAGAGTATTTAGAATCATGGGGCTCACAAAGAATTGGTAGATCAAATAGATCATTAAGCCTATGCATGGTGTAATATCTCTTCACCGTCACCTTATTCAGCTACCTATAATCAATATACATGTGCATCGTATCATCCTTCTTCTTCACAAAGAGAATATGAGCACCCTAGGGTGATACACTAGGCCTGATAAATCCCTTACCCAAGATATCTTAAAGCTGAACATTGAGCTCCTTGAGCTCTTTAAGATCCATCCAATATGGCGGGATAGAAATAGGCTGAGTACCCAGCTTAAGTTCAATAGGGAAGTCAATATCATGCTCTAGGGGTTGGCCAGGTAGATCGGTAGAAACACATCTACAAAGTCACAAACAACTAGAACCCACTCAACTGGAGGGACCTCCCTGCTCATATCATGCACATAGGCCAAATAAGATAAAAAAAACCACTAGCCACTAGCCTCCGACAGATAAAAGAGATAACTCTGATCGCTGTGCTACTATGAGAGCCCTATCATACCACCGAGAGAATACCAGGCATAACTAAGGTAACACTCCTTGAGAAGCAATATAAGACTGCACCGTAGGGGGATAACCATTCCATGTCTAGAATTACATCAAAATCAAACATATCGAGCAAAATAAGGTCAGCCCAGGTGTCATGACCCTGGATAGTAACCAAGGAAGATGAAAACACTTGATCCACTACTAAAGACTCACCTATGGAGGTTGAAAAACACAACGACACTACCTAAGGCTTAGAACTCAAACTCATATGAGAAGCATAATAAACAGACATATATGAAAAGATAGAGCCCGAATCAAATAAAGCCAAGGTAGGCTGCTGGCATAAGAGAATCATACATGTGATTACATCATGGGATGCCTCAGTTTCCGCCATCGCTGGAGTTGCATAGAAATGGCCCTGTCCACCTCTACCCTAGCCATCAATCCTACCACCTGAACTACCTCCCCGGAGACCACCCTGAATACCCTAATAAGCACCGTGATGGTCCTGAACCTTACCTTGACCCCTAGCCTGAGGTGTTGGTGGTGGAGCTGGTAGAGCTAGTGGATGTACCTATGAAGCGGGAGCAATTCACCTACAAAAGAGCAATCTCTAGCTCAGTGATCCAACTGTCCACAATAAAAATAACATGAAAATAATCAACTCCAAAAGAACAACCACCATGGCCTGAAGCACATGATTCACATCTATCTCAAATCTGATTGGAGTCAATCTCACTCAGGCTATATCGGTCCCCCTCTAAAGTCTGCAATGAGGCCTCAACAGGCTAGCTGGACTGACTCTACTGAAACCTATTGGGTCTTATCATAAAAATAATATTACTTAGATTAGAATAACATTCACAGAAATGTTCTAACATAGAGTAGATTTGAAGTCTCTGGACCTTAGACAAGAGTCACTATAACTACCCTTATACCTCACTTTCTTGTCGCTAACCCCCTGGGCCTCACGATAGAGCTGCTCAATAGTGTGGGTATGATCAACAACATCAAGAAAGGAATAACCCATAGAGACAATAAACTAGATCTCAATTTGCAACTAAAGTCTCAATCCACGAACAAAGCATCAAACTCTCTCCTCCTCAGTATGTAGGATTATGGTAGTGTGGCAGGAGAGCTTATGAAACCTTACCTCATACTCTGGCATAGTCATGGATCCCTTCCCCAACTTTAAAAACTGACCCCGGAGGCGATCCCTGACACTGGGGATGAACCTAGCCAATAAGTCCTCAAAAAACTCAGTTCAAGTGACCGAGGGAGACCCAACTGGTCTGGTCTCTAAGAAAGTACACTACCATTGCCTGCCTAGCCCATCTATTTGATACATAGTGAAGTTGGCTCCTCGCGACTCCACTAGGCCCGAAGCATGAAGCCGCTTCTGGGGCATCCTCACCCATAGCCCGAGAAAACTTGAAAGGTAAAAGTCTGAGAAATACTCTGAGCATCTTCTACTTCTTTAGTGGCATGGCTCCGGCCCAATTATGGTCTGGACACCCCTAAGTGGTACCTGGGCCTAAGGTGTCTCTGCTGAAGGCTAACCCTATTGGCTTGATACTGGTGTTGGTTCTTCAGCTGTAGCTGGGGACTGCTGCACACACTAGAGATCATTAACTGTGCAATAGTTGCCTGAACCTTTGGGGCCATAGCTGGTCTAGGTGGTGGCTGAGTTGGTCCGAGCCCCACCGGTTCAATTGGAACCTAAGATGCTGGAGGGTTCACTGCTGGCTCTGAATCCCTCTCTCTATATGGGGCTAGTGCTCCACCTCTGGCCGGTAAGACAGGCTGACCCCTACCTCAAGCCATCACGCACCGCATACGAGCCATCCTGTGAAAAGAGTAAAATAAGTGAGATTTCAAGAAATGAATAACACACACGCTACACGAAAGCGATACAAAAGAGGGAAATTACTAAAGACACCTTATAACCTTCAAAAGATAGGATACATACGTCTTCACACTGATCCGTAGGACTCTACTAGGTATTAGCTCCATCCAAGTGAGACTGATGAACTTGGAACTCTGATACAAACTTGTAGATGACCCAATTCCTCGAGTTATGATGACACCTACTATAACCCGATAGTAGGTAAGCCAACCTGTAACTCAGAACAACAAGTAATGAGTATATGGGTAGAACTAAAATGAAATCAAACTAAACCACACAATTAAACAAAAGCAGAATCAAACTAAAAACTATATACAAAAGATCCCTCGAAGAACCTGCAAGTCACAAGTACAAAGTTGTCTAAAAATAAGAGTACAAGTCCTAAAAGTGGACCCAAAGCAAAGCTGTCTCAAAAGTAAAAGACTAGCTACATAATATACAGAAGGAGACTAGAAAGTCTAGGACGCCAAGTGCTTATCCGCATCTCCGATCCCCAAAAGCTGTTGATTGCATAAAAAATCACCACCAAAAGTTTGTACTAGGACCTAGATCATGAAACAGATGCAGAGTGTAGCATGAGTACGAAAACAAAGGTACTCAGAAGGGATCATAGGCCGACTGATCAAGAGAGGTAAAGACAATATGAAAAGATAGAATCTAGACACAAATACAGGTTAAAACGCATAAAACAGAGCACATGAGTATACCGGAAGTAAATATAAGTACAACTAATCTAAACCTAACTAGACCCCCATAAGCCCAGTATGTACACATAATAACTTAGTATACTATAAGAAGAGTACCAAGAATCTGAACACAAGAAGTGAAAACTGGGATGCTAGCCCAAGTAACCACATATACTCAATAATTCAGTCAACTCACAACCCAGCTAGCAAGAGTGACAAATCAATCTAAGTCGCCCAGCCAGCTAGTCCATTCCTAACCTTGTGAGAAAGAGTGACCCGGGGGCTTGTCGACTCCTAAGATAATCTCAAATATCAAGGCCACCGAGCCATCTGCCACTTCTAAGGGCGTAAGCTGATTAACGCTCAGTTTGCACCACTTCAAATTCTAGGTGCAAAGACGATCGTTATCTAGTATAAAACCTAACGAAGAGTTGGGGTTGAACCCACAGGGAACGGTACGTGTTCGAATTCAATTATGAAGTGCAAATGTGGTCTAATCAGTTATAAGAATAAAAATTATCGAAAACATACAAACAAGTCTAAGGGGGTGACAACAAATGTCAAATTAGGAGATTGGTTTGTCAATTAACAGCTAAAACGAGTATGAAAACAGGGGAAACAACAATATTAAGAGGAATTCTTGGGATGTGATCGATTATAAGCTAATTATGCAATATGGGTAATTGACACTTAACAACAGTTTGCTGAAACATTATGGGTAGGCTGGACCTTAAGTGCAACAACTTTCTCTCGAACAACTATTATGATTCAGGCAATTTCTCTAGAACATCGACAAGCTTAACAAGATAAACAACCCACAACCTTAATGTATCCACTCTCTCGAGCTAGATAGGTAGAATTGGGTTTAGGATTCACTCTCTCGAACTGAATAACATCAACCCAATACCTACAATCATTAATCAAAAGCTTTGGTTCCAAAACCCCTCTCTCAAGCAAGCCAAGAACTCTATGCTAGAATTACATTTTCAACTACAATCCATAAATTAAAACACATCTAATGATTAAAACCACATTAAAACAACAGAATAATCATTAAACAACAATACCCATAAGCAAATTAGGCAAATAATCATATGATCACACCCCAAGAATTGGGGTTTTAGCTACACATCATAAAAATAGAGAAACGATTACCAAATACATTAGCCATGATCTAGGTAAAGGTTCTCAAGTCTTTACATTAGTCCAAATTGAAGAAATTCAGAAACCCACTTGCAAAACTTCAAGTTTGAGCCTCAAAAGCTTCAAAGTCTACAATGGAACTCAAAAATTAAGAGAAAACTATAACTTTCTAACTTGGGGATCAAAATCTCTACTGAATGATCTCCTTAAATTTGGTTTTAAATTTCAATTTATAGTTGCCCAATTTTTGGCCTGAAAAGTCGTTGGGCGGAGTAAGTCGGGCCTCGTCGAATAGGTCGGCAATCCACCCTTTGCTCCAATCCATCGCCATTTTGCATTGGCCATTTGTCTTCTTGGTTCTATGACTTTAGGCGATCAAGGTTGCCATCGCGAAGTCGTTCGGGGATCCGCCGACTGCCTATTCTTGTCGCCAAGTTGGTTCTTCACCAGGGGTGGCACGCTGGAACTTTAGGTGAGCTAGAAGGTTGACTCGATGGTTCGTCGAGTGGTCTTGGCGATCACCAGGATCATTTTTTCTCCACTTTTTCAACTTGTTTGCCCTTTTTTGCCCGGTAGTGTCCTTGCATTGCTCGTTAGCCTTAAATGCTTCAAATCAACACTTTAACATTAGTTTAAAGCATAAATTAGGCATTTGAGGACACTAAAACGATCAAAACAAATCCCTAAATGAGTCGAAATCTCAAACTCATCAACACCCCCAACTTAAACTTTTGCTTGTCCTCAAGTAAAACTCAAGATCAATCAGTTCAACAAGGATGTCTACAGACAGTGTTGCTTAAGATTCAACAAAAATGTACACACAAGGTTCAAACTACACATACAATGCTCAATTGTGCACTCAAAGATTCAAATTGTGACTCACCATTATCAAGTGTACTCAAGCTCACAATGCTTGCTTCAAATGCAAGTTCAAGCTCAACAAAAGTACTCAAATGCCCTCACAACAACGATGATTCCATAATCACACAAAATTTCTCAAAGATTTAAAATCTCGGAATCACATACAACTCTCACACTCACAAAGATGAACACATTCATGACTCCACCCATAGGCTTGCCCTTATTTTCCAATCAACATTTGTTTCAGCACACTAAAGATCACAAAGGTCTTTTTAAGGCTTGTAATAGGGCTGAGTGTAAATGTATGATGATTTAGGCTTAGTGGCTTCTACCTTAATGAAGTATGGCATGAAAATCACTCATTCTCCATCTCTTTCACATTTAAATATGTTCAAACTCTACCCCATTATTCTTCATTCTTTTCACACACTTTATTTCACAACTTTTTTTTCCAGTCGTTTTGTTTTCTTTCTTCTCATTCTATTTTTTTTATATATGGAGGGGTTCCATATTTTTCAAAACAATCCATCAAAGGGGGAATCTTTACATGTCATGCCTTTCCTTCTTTTTCACCACACCCCCAACTTAGGGTTTTGGCCTAAGTTGGCTATTCAAACATACCAATACTTCATAAAGGTTATGGGTGCTGGGATAAAGAGGTCAAAGTTGCCCAAGTTTCTTCCAAGAAAAGGATAGGCTGAAAAGGTGCCAATCAAGGTCCACACATCTCACAAGGTTGGCCACAAAGAGGTATATATATATATATATATATATATATA
>JAJOOR010035201.1:0-16161 GCA_036250505.1 Solanum acaule | reverse complement strand
CATGGTTTCCAACTAAATGTCCTTTTAAAAGCATGTTTTTGCATGGTTATCATACTTAGTGCATTCTTGTACTAACACCATTCTTCTTCATCTTTTTACACCAAGTGTAGGTGGTGGTGGCTAAAGGGATTTTCCTAGAAGTGATGAGCTTGGCTTACTATTCCCAAGTTCGGGTGTGTCCTTAAAGATTCAAGGACCTTCATGTTAAAGAGTTTCCTTAAGTTTAATGTACTAGATAGTAGTTTCTATTGTATTGTAAGGGCTGTGTCTCTATCGTGTTGTAGTCGTGTTTTAAGATGGCTACCTTGAGACGTAGTATTCCATTTTTGTATTAAAGGTTTTAATGAGGTGACTTTTTAAGTCTTGTGTTATATTATGAAAGTTTTAAATTTTCTGCTATTTTTCTATGATAAATGCTATGACGAATGCTAAGGGCTTGTATAAGACCTCTGAGAGGTCGAATACGTCGGTAACGACTAGGGGGTGCTCTCGGGTCGTTACACTTTTGGTATTTTAAATGAGTATTTTTTATTGTATGCATTGAAATAAGTTTTAATTCAGTACGATTTTCCTTATATCAAATGTTATGAATGCTATGAGTCTTGTATGCGATTTTTTGGAGTCTTGTACGCCATGTTGCTTCTAGGGTATAGGCTCAGGTCGTTATAGTTGGTCACAATCTAGGACATTTGAGCAACAACTATTCATTTTCCGAATCTTGTAACAACACCAAAATAGCATCGCCCGTGGTGCAACAAGCCAACCCAACGTGCCTTGACATAATCCCTCTAAGAAATAGTATCCACTGATCAGAAGTCGTCCCTCGAAGATACCTCGATAACAATTGGAGACTTCAAATTTGAATCAACCCAGACAGATAAATACAGAATCAATGGCTGTGAGATGGCGTGATTTTGGTTGTCGTAGGTATTTGGTTGACACAACTCCATCTAGATCATTGTATGCAACCAATCCCTATCTGACAGTAGCATGGTTTCATTGATTTTTGGTGAGCATGGAGAACAACCATCTCTACTTTGATGTAGCCTATGCATGGAAGTTCACAATCTGCTCACAGATTTGCAACAACTTAGCTCAAATTAGGCCCTAATGCCACTTGTTACATGCTTATTTTCAACTGCTTCAGCGGCACAAACTTACCGGTGCAGAACCCAAAGCTCCCTATATTTTAGGTCCAGCCTTTCAACTTCTCCCAGTTTCCTTAGTATGATTCTTATACATGTTCCCCTCATTGCGCCGTTTGTCTCATGTCTGCCTATGGCCTTGGAATACATTCGACTCATATGGAGCACCCTTACATGCTGGATCATTTTCATATGCACCCAGGGTTTAGCTATTGACATAAATATGCCATTACGAGACCTGAGCATTGATGTTGCGCGCACAGTCCAATCCTCAAGCTTGTCACTAGCCTCGTGCGTCCGCACTTAGCTTTTCGCTTTGCCTGAGTAGGGCAATGTTTAATACTTGGCCTTAGCCATGTGCGTCTTCCTTTTCGTGCCTTTATTTGTCTTAAGGCATAGCCTAACATAGCCCATGCATCATGCATATAAGTCTCACAGTGCAGCGTCGCCCCACGACTGCACGTCTAAGCCAACAGACCCTTGCTCGCTCGGTTGAACCCTGGACAAGCTCACAAGTTAGCTCACGAGGCTCTTGAGTGAATCCCTAGATTGCCCATTTTTCTAGGAGGTATTTTCCCACTAAGAGAATGGCCCGAAGGGCCCAACATTGATAATCTAACCCCCATAGACGTCAGAACGCCCAACGTTGAATAACGAGTCACACGCCGCCTATCAAGCTTTACTAACTCATAAGGGTACCTAAGACACTCCTTTGAGATGTATTTATGATGAAATCCATATGTAACCCATGTTTTCTAAGAGTTTACGATTGAAATTTGGTTTTGACCTCAAGGAGGAAAATTATGGACTTACGCATTGTTTTATGAAATCTATGCAAATGTTTTAATTGTTCTTTGAGAGTAAAGTACAAATGATAATGTTGTGTTGCGAAAGGATATTCTCACTAGAAGATATACTAGCATGACGTGAAAGGTTTTCTCACATAGAGAGGATTCTTAGGTTGAAAGACTTTCTCACCTAATTGAATCAAATACTAGGGGCTATACTAATGAAACTGGATTGGTTTAGTTGTCCAAGGGCACCTTTCCATGATTAATGAATTCAATCAAGAAATTACTATTTTGTGGTATTTATGCTTAGCATTGAGTGGATATTAATGAGATAAAAGCTCTCCCATAGTAGAGGTCGGGTTTCCAAAGTAATCTCATGAGTTGGAAGCTCCCCCGTTAGTAGAGGCGAGGTATTTAGTAGTAATCTCTTTATCCCATAACTATGTGCCCACATAAGTTGATTAGTGAGTGGATCCACTTAAGCTAGAAGTTCAAAGTTCTACCTTCGGCAAGTAGTACACCTCTTTTCTGTGTGGGGTAGACACCGGATTCCATGTTATAGTTCTCATGGTCTCAATGCCGGTTAAGGCTCATTCCCCACAAGTAAGAATGAACTAAGGTTACTTCTAGAAGTATCGCGTATGAGTTCAAAGCTTTTAAAGAAGAAGTTAGCTTGCATTGACCTGATTTATGACTTATATTTTATAACTCTTTCATATTATGTTTTTAGCTTGGTCAATTGCATGTCATTAAAATAAATGCCCCTTTTTAGCATGGTTTAATCTTTTTATGCATGGCTATCATACTTGGTACATTTTTTTGTTTTAACACATATTCTTGCCTACATTTTTCCCAAATATAGGGTCTGATATTCAAGTTTCTCTGTTTCGTGGGAAGTTGGTGATTTCATTGATTCCCAATCATTGGTGTATCCAAATGCTTCGAGGACGGAGTTTAATTATTTAGTTTATTTCATGTATTTCTGTTTTGGAAATGATGTATAGGCTAGGCCCAATTTCATTCTATTGTATTAGATGGCTATGATGAGAACATAGTTTAGACTTCCATTTTTTGTTTTATAAAATGTTTTGGAATTGGACTATTTTTACTCTTATTGTTCTATTTCTTATGTTTTGAGAGCTAAGTTGTTTGTATGGAGTCCTTCGAGGTGCTATACGCCATGTTACATCAAGGGGGTACCACATGGTCATGTCAAACTTGGTATTAGAGCACAAGGTTTAGAATGGTCTTAGGATGTCTTATAAGCTACGTTTAGTAGAGACTTGTTCATGAGTGTGAAGCACGCCACATTTATGAATGAGAGGCTAAAAGATGATTAGGAAACTCCACTTCTTTCATTACTCTTAAGTCATGTCATAGAGTTTGACTCTATAAGGTCTCTCTCCTAATATGTATCCTATGTTTTTCATGATATGGCTACCCGAAGAGATTATACTAGATGGAATGTGGGGGAGAATACGGAACAAGAAGCTCCTCAAGTTCCGGTCGATCCTTTGGCCGAGCATGTGTCTAATACGGAATTCAGGCCTGCTTTTCAACTGTTTGCTCAAGCCACGATGGCCGAAGTCAATAGGGAGGTTGTGGTTTTGGCAACCACAAATGTGAATGGGCTTCAAGAGTAAGGGACCTCACAAGGATGAATCCTCCGGAGTTTTATGGTTCTGAAGTTGAGGAAGATCCTCAATAATTTATGGACGAGGCCTATAAGGTGTTGATCATTATGGGAGTTACACCGGTGGAAAAGGCGGTGTTGGTCACATATCAATTGAAATGTGTGGTTCAAATAAGGTATAACCAATGAAAAGAAGCAGGCTGCTAGATTCAAGCCGGTTGATTTTGTAATTGTCAGGGGCAAGAAAGTGAAGTGGGATAGTGATGTTATCAATGCAGTTATGGAATGTAAAATATTGAGGATGACTTTCAACACATGATCAGGACAACAACGTTAGAGAATATGAAAAAGTTGTAGGCCCATCTGTAATCTAACGATACTCCTTGGTGGATCGAGGTTGAACCACCCATAGAAAAGAAATACCTCAATGTAGCAGCGAGGTACTGGTTTTGCTTCATCAGCAGTTCTATCATGACATCCCAGAATGAGTCTATCCTCCGCCACGCGAAAGCAACCTGTCTTGGTTGCATCATTGATGGAACAAGGGTAAACTTGGGTATGATCATTAACCAAGAAATGGCCATGAAGATCAAGCAGCATCAGACTTCTCTTCCGTTTTTTGTGCTGATCACTGGGTTATGCAGACGAGTCTAAGTTCCTCGATATGAGAACAAGGATATGGAAGTAATTCTCACATCCTGTACCGACATCCGGTGGATTGAGGCTAAGTACCTCAAAGATGAGGCTGAGAAGAAGAAGGCAGTCCCATTGGATTCTTCCCTGGTTGTTGATACTGAGACACTACCTGCAGAGGCAGCATTGCCTACTCCGGCCCTTGGTCCTTCAGGTATATCTTATGGTGTCCCTTCTGTGACTCCGAGTTCCTCTACAATTCCCATGCCTCCTAGATTTATTGTTGTTGCTTCCTGACCTCCACTCACCTAGGCTCTATTACTACATATGGGGCACCTAGCCTATCTACTGATAGGCGCGCCTGTAGGCTTGAGGCTACAATCCATGGGTATATTGAGAGGGCCCTTACTACTTCTGCGACACCTCTTAGTGCATCTATTGATGCCTCTGTGGCACATATAGCGGTGTGTGAGCAAGGCTAGGGGGCCACTGATGAGGTGACAGTTGTAAAGGCAGCTATTGCTGAGTTACGGAAAAATGTGGACCAGTTGAAGTCCACAGATATGTCCATGATTTTTGGGACTCTGAAGATCCCCGATATGCCAGCACTATTGGATCTGCCTCAGTCTACCACCAGAGATGATGTTTGAGTTGAGGAGGTGGCCGCTACAGAGTCCGAGGCTGAGATTGATGAGGAGCAACTTGGTGTCGATTAGGAGGCTACTTATGAGGGCCTTACAACAGTTGAGGAGGCTATGGTGGATTCAGCCGTGCAGATCTCATTAGCCAACACACCCATGGCTGATCTCTGTCATTTTTATTGACTTTTATTATTTTGTTGCATTTGAGAACAACTACCTTTTTATTTGTGGTGGGGTTAGGTATTTCCATACCTACCTCTTATGACCATCTTTTGATATAATATTGGGTTTTTGTGTTTAAATTGTGTTTTGATATTTTTTTGGGGATGTTTGAGCTTATGGCTCCTTGTTTTGAATACGAATGATTTTTGACTGTTTCTAAAAAATTTTCTACCTGTTGTGTGTGATTTTGGCTGTTCTTATGCAAACTTAAATATCGATCATGATCAATACCGATGACTTGAAGAGTGCTCTTAATAAAAAAAAAATGAATGCGCGGCTACGATGAGGCCAAATGAAGTTGCATAGACAATGTGTGAACTTTAGGCATCTCGTTGTAACTAGCCGATTATCGAATGAATCTCTTGTGATGAACATTGCACACTAGCAAAAGTGTGGAGTCTTGTTTGATATTGGTGACAATGCCTTGTGTGATGAGCTTACTGTGAACCTTGTGTGATGATACCTGGAATTTGCCCCATTGGTCCGGTTGACTAAGTGATGCAAGCTCTTGAAATGATCTTAAGCAACAATTTTGAAGAGTGAAACAATTTGACAATATACCTCTTTTGTGGACAACCTTGTGAGTGTTTGAACTTTCTTGAACCCCTTCGAGACTTTTCCTTTTCTTGGAAGAAACTTGATGCAATTGTAACCCCTCTTTATCCATTCACCCATAATTCTCATGAAGTGTGGTGTGTTTGAATAGCCAACTTAGGCCAAAATCCTATGTTGGGGGTGTGGTGAAAAGATGAGGAAAATGAAGAAGTGTGAAGAAGTTCCCTTTAATCCATGAACTTGAAAAAGATGGAACCACTCCATATAAAAAATAAAAAGAATAATGAAAAAAGTTATGAAATAAAATTGTAAAAGTGCAAAAGAAATGGGGTGTCCAGTATTCCATTGGAAGTGAATAATGGTGTGAATTTTGAGCATGAGTGAAAATACTAAAGAAAAGGAAGGAAAAATGATGTTTATATACCACATTTCATGAGGATAGCAGCCACTGAGCCTAAATGACCATACCTTTACACTCAGCCCCGTTACACGCCTTAATGAGACCTTTTTGATCTTGAGCGAGCTAAAACGAATGTTGGCTGAAAAGTAAGGGCAAACCTATGGGTGAAGTCATACATATGTTCATCTTTGTGAGTGTGGGAGTTGTATGTTATTCCAGAGCTATAAAGTGTTGAACAATTGTATGTGTATATAGAATCATCTTTGTTGTGAGGTCATTTGAGTACCATTGTTGAGACTGAACTTGCATTTGAAGCAAGTATTGTGAACTTAAGAATCTTTTATAATGGTGAGTCACAATTTAAATCTTTGAGTGCACAATTTATACCTGTATGAGTAAGTTGAGTCTCGTGTGTGCATTCATGTTTGAGTCTTTTGTAGCACTGTTTGAGACATTCGTTTTGAACTGTTGAACTTAAGGTTTACTTGAGGACAAGTAAATGTTTGAGTTAGGGGTGTTGATGATTCAGAGATTTTGACTCATTGGGGGCTTTATTTATATAGATTTAGCGTCCTCAAATACTTATTTTGTGCCAATAACTGATGTAAAACCCTTGATTTACGGGTGTATGGACTGAGAAACAAAGCAACGACACTAATTTGCAAAAAGGGACAAAATGAGCTGAAAGAATGAAGAAAAGCAAGCCTGGTAATCGACAAGTCCACTTGGCGAGTTGTTGAATGGCTACTTGACCGCCTAAAGTTCAAGTGTGCCAAGCCTTGAAGGAAAGAACCAAGTTAGTGAGAGAAAATGAGTAGTTGGAGGATCGCCGAGTGGTTCTGCGATGCAGTGTTGGATTGTCCAAAGTTACAGACCTTGAGAATGTTGAATGCCAAGGTAGAAGGGCGATGGAAATGACCAAAGGGTGGCTCGCCGAGTGGTTTTGTGAGTCAGACTTACTTCACCGAGTGACTCTTTGGAGCACAGTTTGGGCGATAATAAATACATTTTTGAACATTTAGTTTAGTATCTTAGCTCATATATTTTTAGTCTATTATTGAGTTTTGAACTGGTGAGACAGTTTTCTCTAGTTTTTTCCTAAGTTTTGAAAAATTGAAGTTTTTCACTTTTGAGAAATTGGAAATGGGTCATTAAGATTTGTCAAATTTGAGCATTTTAAGGACTAATTTACATTTACCTAGTTGATGAATAATCAATTTGGTAACTATTTTTACCTTTTCATGATGTCTAGCTAAAACCCCAATTCTTAGGGTGTGATTATGTCATTATGGGCTGATTTAGTTTATGGGTATTGCTAATTGTTCGTTTAAATGCTAGTTAGAAGTTAGTTCAATCATTAATTATTGTTTATTTTAAGAATTGTAGTTGCAAATGCAGTTCTACCCTTGTGTTTTTGGCTTTCTCAAGAGAGAGTATTTAAAACTAAAATTATTGATTGATGGTCTGTGGGTATTGGGTTGACATCGGTTCAGCTCAAGAGAATGAATCCTAAACTGAATCCCACACATTCAGCTCGAGAGAGTGAATGGACGAAGGTGTGTGTTGTTCTTATTTTGCATGCTTGTTGATGTTCGAGAGAAATCAACTTGATTCTGGGTAAATTGTTCGAGAGAAAGTGTATCTCCTCTATAGCCTAGCTTACTATTATGTATATATTTTCTAATAGTTGTAATTACCCATTTTTCTATATTAGCCTATAATCGAATCACATCCCAGAAACTCATCTCATTATTGTTATTTCGTCTTTTTTGCCACTATTTGTACTTGATAAGTCCAAACCAACTCCTCCCCCATTTGACATTCGTGTCACTCCCTGATTTCAATGATATCTTTATTTGATAAATTTTAGTTCTATGCCTGATTAGATCATGTTCATGCTTCCCTATTGAATCTTAAACACGTACCGCTCCCTGCGGGATTCGACCCCAACTCACTAAGTTGGGTTTTATACTGACTAGCGATTGTTGACAATTAGAATTGGATGAACTGTCCTTGAAACGTTAATCAATGGACAAGATCAACCAAGGTTCAAACAGAGGTTCTTCAACCAAGGCTCATGTAGTGCTCCCCCAAGGGTCAACAAGGATAGGGTGTCTAACCCTAAACCTCAAAAAGGTAATGGTACTGGTTCTTATGTGGCTATGTCTAATTGTGCAAATGTTGTAGAAAGCATGATGGTAAGTGCCTAGTTGGCTCGTATGGGTGCTATGGTTGTGGAAACAGTAGCCACAAGGTGAGAGATTGGCTGGTGCAAATGGCCAAGGGGAGAGAAGGCAAGCAAGCACCTCTAAGCAGTTCAAACTCCAATGCCCAAAAGCAAAACCGCTTTTATTCTCTTCAATCCTGAGATGACCAAGAGAGCTCCTCGGATGTAGTGATCAGTATGTTAAAAGTATTTTCTATTGATGTATATGCCTTGTTAGATTCCGGGGCTACTTTGTACTTTGTGATACCTTTTGTGGTCATGAAGTTTGAAATACTCCCCAAAGTGTTAGTAGAACCTTTTTCGGTCTCTACCCTTGTATGTGACTCGGTAGTGGCTAAGAGGGTTTATAGATGTTGTCCCATAGTGTTTCTTTGGTTGATTTGGTGGAGTTAGACATGTTAGACTTTGATGTGATTTTGGGTATGGATTGCCTGCATACATGCTATGCCTTTATCGATTGTAGGTCTCGGGTGGTTAGATTCCAATTTCCAAATGAGCCTATCTTAGAGTGGAAGGGGTGAAATTCTATTCCTAGAGGTCAATTTGTCTCTTATCTTAAACTGAGGAAGATGATCTCCAAAGGGTGTATTTAACATCTTGTTAGGGTGATGGTTGTTGAGTCTGAAACCCTTTCTCTTTAGTCGGTTCCGGTAGTGAATGAGTTTCCCAAAAAAATTCTTGATGATTTAATCGGTATTTCTCCCGAGCGGGAAATAGATTTTGGTATTGACCTTTTACTAAATATGCAACCTATCTCCATCCCTCCTTATAGAATGGCTCTGGTGGAGTTAAATGAGTTGAAAGAGCAATTAAAGGATTTTTTAGATAAGGGCTTCATCCGACCGAGTATCTCTCCAGAGGGTGCTCTGGTGTTTTTTGTTAGAAAGAAGGATGGATCTCTTAGAATGTGCATTGATTATCATCAATTGAATAAACTGACCATCAAGAATAAATATCCTCTCCCGAGGATTGATGTTTTGTTTGACCAACTTCAATGGTCTAGCTATTTCTCTAAGATTGATCTTCGTTCGAGTTACTCAAGGTGTTAAAATGATCATATGGACCATTTGAGAATTGTGTTGCAAGTTCTTAAGGACCAAAAACTTTTTGCAAACTTTAGCAAGTGTGAATTTTTGTTAAGTTTCGTAGATTTCCTTGATCATAGTGTGTCAAGCAAAGGTATTGAGGTAGATCCTATGAAGATGGATGCGGTCAACAGTTGGCCTACACCTCTAACTCCTTCCCACATTAGAAGCTTCTTGAGTTTGGCCGGTTACTATAGGAGGTTTTTTGTGGGGTTTTCCTCCATTGCTTCTGCGTTGACGGCTTTGACTCAAAATAATGCTAAGTTTGAGTTTTCGGAGGCTTGTGAGAAAAGCTTCCGAGGGTTGAAGGATAGACTTACATCTGCTCCGGTGTTGACCTTACCGGAAGGTACAAATGGCTTCGTGGTATATTGTAACACCTCTAGAGTAGGGTTGGGATGTTTTCTCATGCAAAATGGTAAGGTGATTGCCTATAATCTAGGCAACTTAAAGTCCATGAGAAGAATTATCCTACCCATGATGTTGAATTAGCGGTGGTGGTATTTGGCTTGAAAATATAGGACATTACTTGTATGGGGTCCATATGGATTTTTTCACCGATCACAAGAGTCTTCACTATGTGTTCAGTAAAAAGGACTTGAATCTTCATCAACAAAGATGGTTAGAATTATTAAAGGATTATGACATGAGTGTCCTTTATCACCCCACCAAAGCTAATGTTGTAGCGGATGCACTTATTAGATTGTCCATTTGTAGTGTGGCTCATGTAGTGAATGAAAAGAAAGAATCGGTTAGTGAAGTACCTTGATTGGCCCGACTAGGTGTCCATTCCCACAAGGGTGGTGTCATGGTCCATAATGGGTTTGGATTGTCCTTTGTGATGGATGTGAACTCTAAACAAGACCTTGATCCAATAATAGTTGAGTTGAAAGAGTCGATACTCAAGAAGTCCGTCGAGGCTTTATCCCAAGGGGGAGATGGGGTACTTAGGTACCAAGGACGGTTATGTGTCCGGATGTTGATGGTTTGAGTGAACAAATTTTAGAGGGAGCTCATAGGTCTTGGTATTCTATTCATTCGAGAGCCACCAAGATATACCGTGATCTACAGAAAGTCTGTTGGTGGAATGGTATGAAGAAAAATATTACGGTATTTGTAGTCAAATGTCCTAATTGTCAACAAGTTAAGGTTGAGCATCAAAGGCCGGGAGGCTTGTCCCAAGATATAAGTATTCCCACTTGGAAGTGGAAAGATGTGAATATGGACTTTATCGTGGGTTTGCCCTGCACCCGAAGGCAAACTGATTCTATTGGGTCATCATAGATCGGATAACAAAATCGGTAGAAGACTAGGCCAAGTTGTATATAAGAGATATACTCAAGTTGCATTGGATCTCTTTATCTATTACTTCATACTTTTGGAAGTCATTCCAAAAATGGCTTGGTACTAAGGTTAATCTTAGCATGGCTTTTCATCCCCAAAATGATGGGCTAGTGAAGCGTACCATCCAAGCATTAGAAGATATGTTGAGGGCATGTACTATAGATTTCAAGGGTTATTGGGATGACCACTTGCCATTAGTAGAGTTTTCCTACAATAACAGTTATTAGTGAAGTGTCGGTATGGTTCCCTTCGAAGCCTTGTATGGTAGGAGATGAAGGTCTTCGATTGGTTGGTTTGAGGTAGGTGACATTGCTTTTATTGGTCCCGAATTAGTTTATGAAGCTATTGAGAAAGTTTGGCTCATTTGGGAGAGGTTGAGAAAGGCTCAAGGTAGACAAAAGTCTTATGACGATGTGAGAAGAAGAGATCTAGAATTTGAAATTAATGATTGGGTCTATTTGAAAATCTCACCCATGAAGGGTGTGATGAGATTTTACAAGAAAGGAAAACTTAATTTGCGGCATGTAGGCCCATATCAAATTTTGTAACGTATTGGGAAGGTTGCCTATGAGTTGGATTTGTTAAATGAGTTGTCTCCAATTCATCCGATATTTCATGTTTCTATGCTTAAGAAGTGTATTGGAGACCCGGCGTCCATTATTCCCTTAGAAGAGTTTGGAGTTGACGAAAGTCTTTCATATGAAGAGGTTTCGGTAGAGAACCTCGACCGGAAAAGCAAGAGATTGAGAAACAAGGAAATAGCTTCTGTGGAGGTTTATGGAGAAATCATATAGTGGAGGGTGATACTTGGGAGTCTGAGGCCTATATGAAGTCCCACTATCCTCATCTCTTTCCTTCTACTCATATTCAATCTTGAGGTAATTAGTTCCTCTTGAGTTTTAGTGTTTTGGGAGTCATGTGTGTATATGTGCTTTTCCATGATTTCCTTATGTTATGCATGTTCTTGAGAAATTCATGTTTTGCAAGAAAATAAGTTTTTATGATTTATGTTCCTCATGTGGTTGGGCATGTAGTATGAGTTTGCCTATTTGACTTTATGAAATGTGTTGATGAACATGAATTAGTATGTTTTTGAGAGTAATTGCATATTGGCTCCATGATATTGTGTTGAACATGCTTTTAGTTGGAGAGGGTAATTCCTTTTCTGAATATAAAAAATGTTGAGTTTCATGAATAATGGGTTGTTAGATGTAGTTCCTACTTCCTTGTGTTGCATTGATTATGTTTTAGATGGAGTTGAAGTTTCCTTCTTTGAATTGTGCATTCTTTTGATGTTTCATGCATGTTGGGCTGCAAGTTTTGAGTCTTTAATTCCGTAAGGTGTCAATATCATCATTCGAGTACAAATGTTCCCAAGGGGGAGATATTTTAACACTCTGGAAACTAGAAGGCTAAACTAGAGCTTAACATGAAGGTTAGAGTCGTAGAACTACCTCCCCGTACCTAAAACTATAACGTTTCGTGTTAGAACGTCAAGGTACGACCCCCAAGAACCAACCAAGGGTCCTTTAGGAGGACCCTTAAAGGCTGCCTAGGCAGTGACCCACGGAGGGCACCAACCCCTTGTGGTCCAGGCCAAGCCTCATGGGTGAGGGGCATAGGTCAAGCCTGAAAAATTAAGCCTCAGAACCCCTACCCACGGTTCACTAGCACACAACGTGGGTCCACTTATGAGGCGTGGTCCTGAGGTCGTGGGTGAGGCTTGAAACTGCCTTTTGGCAGTTACACTTAGGGGCATTATGGGGTTTTATGGTTTCTATTAATATTAAGTGATGTCGTTTTATATTAAATTAGACTAACTATATATCGTTTTTAAGACCCTAAATTAAGTCATCTTCCTCATAATTCCAAATCCCGAAAGAATGACCCAAACCCTCTCAAAAATCTCTCTCTAGAACTCCAAAGAAGAAGAAGAAGGTAGCTGAAACTAGGGTTAAAGGAGCAAGGTTTCTACTCAATTTCATTGGAATTCATAGCTAAGGTATGGTAGATCTTCATCGATGGTTCATCCATGGAGTCCCTCCAAAACTCAATTTCAAAGATAGAAACTCCCCATAAGCTAGGGTTTTGACTCCCAGTCATGGATTCATTTCAAAACCGATTCTAATGGTTTAATTATTTTATATTATGATTTAATTGATGATTTATTATTGTTTTATGTTTAAGTCCCCCAAGAATCAATGAAATCCCCATATTCCCAAATTATGATCTTTTGATGTGGGTGAATTGATGGAAGAGGATATTATGACATTATTCTTGTAGTAATTGAGTTATTTGAATCATGTTATTATCCATGTATAATGTAGTAATTCTAGATGTGTTGTTTGAATGTGATCCTTGATCCTTGGTGGGCAAAGTATGAGAATTATGCATGATTGTGAGATTTATGTACATGCTTTGGGAACACTTTGTGAGTAAAGTTAATATGATTATAATCTATTTGTTGTGTTTTTGAAAGGTTATCCTCATGTACACACTTATGTATGAATATGATATGATGTGAAAGGTTGTCTCACAATATGATGATTCTAAGGTTGAAAGGCTATTCTCACCTATTGAATCTATGAGTTGTAGTAGGAGTTATGTTTGATTAAGTGTCAAGACATTCTTCCATGAGTATGAACTTAAGTCAAGACTTAATATGAACTCTGTGGAATTAATGCTTAGCACTGAGTGGATAGTGATATGAAATGGAAGTCCTCACGATAGTAGAGGCCGAGTTTTTAGGAGCAATCTCTTATGATGGAAGCCCTCACAATAGTAGAGGCTGGGTTTTCTAGTAGCAATCCCCTTATCCCATAAAATATGTGCCCTCATAGGTCTTTATCTAGTTGATCCACCTAAGCTAAGAGTATGGTTCTACCTTAGGCAAGTAGGACAACCCCTTTTCGGTGTGGGGTAGATACTAAATTCCATGTTAAGCTCATATGGTCTATGTCAGTTAAGGCTTATCCTACTAGTCTAGAATGAACAAGAATATGAATTATGAACTATAGCTACTCAAGAAGTTTTACTTAGTATTGGTGGGATTATGGAATCTTATTCATGCATTGAACAAGTATGCTTTGAGGGTATTTATGGTATATTCCTCTAATGATATGATGATCTATAAGTTGATTGTGCTTATGACTTATGCTTTTCCATTATCTTCAAAATGATGCTTTAACTTAGTAAATTACATGCATTCAACTAAAATATCCCTTTTAGCATATTTTCATGATTTTATGCATGGTAATCATACTTAGTTCATTTTTTAACTAACATATATTTTCCTACATTTTCCCGAATTGTAGGGTCTAGTTCTCAAGGTGGTCCTCATTGTGGCTAAAGCTTGGAATTACCCAATTCTCCTTGCGTGTTGGTGAGTCCTCATGATTCGAGGACAAATATTTCATTTAGTGGTTTCATTCTTGTATTTGACTTTCGGATTATGTTGTATGGGCTGTGACCCTCTTTGATTCAAGAATTGTAAGAGAATCGACCGAAAACCTGAACCGCTTAACTGACCCCTTCATAGTCCATTCATTAAGGTTGGGGATGGCTGGAACCAATCAGAAGTTCTGGCTTAGTGAAAAACTAAATTGATTCAAGTTAGCCCAACCAAAGGACTAATCCAGCTACAAATGAAAGAGTAAAGTGCATTATCTTCATTCCACTTCCAATTAAATGTGTTACGCACAGTGGCTAATTGAGACAAGCCTAGACTTCCGCTTTCCTTTATGAAAATTTTGGACTTGAAAATGCATTTTCTCTTTATTGTTCTATGCTTATGTTATAATATGCTAAGTGACTTACATTGTGCCTTTCGGGGTTGTATGTTCCTTGTTACATCTAGAGGGTACCCTTGGGTCATGACAGGAGTCATGTGTGTCATATGTATTTTTCCATGATTTCCTTATGTTATGCATGTTCTTGAGAAACTCATGTTTAGTAAGAAAGTAAGTTTTTAGGATTGATTTTCCTCATCTTGTTATGCATTGAATAAGAGTTGTCTATATGCTTCACGAGATAAATTGTGAACATGCTTAATTGTGATTTTTGGAAGTATATTACATAAATGCTCTTTGAAATTTTGTTGAACATGCTTTTAGTTTGGAGAAAGTAGTTTCTCCTATGGATATGAGAAATGTTGAGTTTTCTTGCATAATGGGTTGTTAGATGTAGTTCCTACTTCCTTGTGGTGCATTGATTATGTTTAATATGGAGTTGATGTTTCCGCTAATTGTGCATTATTTTGATGTTTCATGCATGATGGGCTACTAGTCTTGAGTCTCTTACTTCCATACCGTGTCTAGATCGTCATTCGAGGATGAATGTTCCCTAGGGGGAGATATTGTAACACTCCGAAAATTAGTAGGCTAAACTAGAGCTTAACGTGAGGGTTCGAATCACGAATGTAACTCCCTATACTTTAAAATAGAGGGTTTCGTGTTAGAACATGAAGGTACCACCCCCCAAGGACCAACCATGGGTCCTTGAGGAGGACCCTGGAAACTACCCAAAAGCAGTGGACCACGGCAGGACCCACGCCCCGTGGATGGGGACCATAGGTCCAAGCCTTGAATACCAACTCTCAGAACCCAAACCACGGTTCACCAGAATGGGCCGTGGGTCCAACCACAGTCTGTCAGTGAGGCTCGTGGATGGTGACCTGGGTGCTAATTTGAGGGTTAAGTTTAGGGGCACTTTGGGGTTTTCCAGTTTTAATTAAGGTTAAGTGGTGTCGTTATACCCTAATATAAACCACCTATATTGTAATGACCCGAGAGCACCCCCTAGCCATTACATGCGTATTCGACCTCTTGGAGGTCTTATACAAGCCTTAGCATTCATTCATTGCATAGATCATAAAAATCACTAAGAATTTAGAACTTTTATTCAATAAAACCATAAGACTTCAAGAGTTATCAACATTTGAAAACATCAATACGCAAGCGGAACTACTAAGTCACTTTAGCCAATCTTAGACAAGAACTTAAAACGTACTAAGGGACATGCCCCTTTACAAATGAAATGAAACTTAAGTGTCTATTATAATGACTAAGAAACTTCTAAACATAGTCCTCGAATTTTGAGGACATACCAAAGACTTGGAAGAGTGAAGTAATCCAAGCAACTCCAAAGCACAATCTCCTCCTAGTTACCACAACCTACACTTGTAGTAAAATAGAAGAAAGGGGTTAGTACAACACACGTACTAAGTATGAGGATATGCAAAACATGCTAAAAAGGATATTTGTTTGGAAGTTATGCTTTCATGCCATTTTGATAAAATCTCATGAACATCAACGTAATAGGGACCTTACAATGTCACAACCAACAATACAAAGTCATATGCTTCACAATACATCATAAACATACATAACCCATTTACCTTTACCTTCTTGCCTTGGACCTCCACCTTAAGTAACCCTTAAGAAATACCTTTGTGCAATGTATGGGCAACGTCCCATACCATCACCCA